>JAOTQE010089840.1:0-14835 GCA_025631205.1 Nesometra sesokonis
TTTTTGAGGTTCCAAGGATAAACTTTGCAAAGTTGTTTTGGAGACTTTCTATATTAAAATTTGTGTATCCCCAGATTTCACTTCACATATTAGTGATTGAAAAAATAAAACGCAGTTTTGGACGTGATATAAAGACAATAGATTACATGCAATAAAAACTTCAATGCAATTTCTTAAAATATCTTTCAACTTGATTTAGATCCTTGGCCGAGAAAACAGATCTAGGCCTATGTTGACCCAGCTGTTTCGTCTCTGCTACAAGTACGTTTGATGTGCCCTGCTGTTCGGCCTGTTCTCTTGAACATTTAGTTAAATAAGTATTGGTAACTAAAGAATTTGTTTGCACCCGGAGGCTATGAACATTTTATAGGGATCATCTTCTTATACCAGTGTTCATAGAAGTTGTGGTGTATTCGTTTATTCTACAAAATCCATGTGATAGTTTGATTATTTTTCATAATCAATTCTGAATATAAAAATAATAACTTTTTAAAGATTTCTGATAAGTTTTAAAAACTTTTTTATTTATTTTTGCTTCAGATTTCATGTTTTACCTTTCTTATAGTAGTGAAGGAAACTAAACCCTTATTGCCTTTTATTGTCTTTGTTAAAAACAAAGATAGAAAGAAGGATAAAGATAAAGATACATTGAAACAATTACTCGTATCTCAATTACCCCCAACTGTACGATCTTTCTAAGTTGTGTAAAAACTGCTAAAATTTTAAAAGTTGCACTATTTATTGATCAATCAAAAATCCAGTAGTGTGCCTTTATGCATTAATTTATTTGCTTTAAATTGTTTTAATTTATTATTTTCTTTTAAAATTCAGTTTAGTTGACAACTGATAGTTCAGTTGGTATGATGTCTGACTTGTAAACCTGAGAGTAAATTCAAGCATGGGTTTTATTTTTCTTTAGGATTATACAAAAAATACTATTGTTTTAAACAATTGAGTACCCTCTAACTTTTCCGATCAAAAGCTTCATTACCTTGTTACTTAATCAAATGGGTAGTTCTAGGGCTCCTAATTAGAGCTAAAATTAAATTTCAGAAAAAAAATTATTTTAGTGACTTATTAAAATCTTGCTGGGCCTAGTCTTTTAGTCACCCGCCGAGTATACATGTTGGTGTGTTCACTGCATGCATGCGTCTTTATTTACTGGTAAAGTCAAATATCCATATAGGATCAAGGTGTTGCTAACAATGTCATTTGTTTGCTGTTTCTTTCAATGAGTTCCCTAGCAAATTTGCAGAACATTTGTACTATAGCCAGAAATACAAAAGCAAACAATGTTAAATAAAAGAAAAACTTCCACTCAAAAAATGTTGAAACTTTAGAGGATGATTCATATTTAACATTTTGATAACCTGTGTTGGTAATCCAAGGTTACAAAAAGAGTAAGCATTAAGCCTCATTTGCATTAGACCTACTGTATTTTAGTAAAAATATCACACCAGTTAGTTTGACTAGAAAAAATCCAATGTAGATAGCCTAGGAAATGTCACTTCACTAAATGTCCCTAGTAAAACTTACGGAGACATACAGTGTGTTTAGATCAAACTAGATCAGACATCCGTCTTGCCAATAAGTCCCTTTTACACAGAAAACACTGCAATTTTACCATAACCATGCCGGCATTATTGCCAGTCTACTTTCACACAGGTCAAATACCGGTAATATAACGGTTTCCTGTGTGAAAGGGTCCGAGCGAAAGGCGTAAAATTGCCAGTTCTAATAATGCAGGTTTCCAACTTTGTTGTTTAGTTGGGTTTCACTGCATTAGCAGGCATTGCACTGTGGAATCTTTCATACACATTAGGCCTAAGGCAGTGACGTTAATATAACAGTAATATGTCTAGGGTCTGAGGTGGTCTAACGAATGCCGCCACTGTGCCGGTTTTAAAGGGAAAGTACCCTTTCATACTAAAGCCGGCATTCGTGAATTACCTCAATATTCCTAGTTTAAAGTTTTGTGTGAAAGGGATTATAGGTATGTTATGGCGAGATGATAAAATTTACAATTTAACTTCCATCATTGGTAATCACTAGTTTGGCCAAAGAGGATATTATGTAGATAGTGAACTTTCATAGAAAACATAGCCCCAAAGTGCAATTCCATGGAAGTTCCTACTATTGAATGATATACCTGGAATCCAACGATTAAAATCGTGTAATGTTTTAATGCTGTTGGTACGATGAAATTACACTCTCAAACTTTCATAAAAGTTCCAATTTTATCAGTAATTGGAAGTAAATGTAATCCAAATATAAAGACATTGACAAAAAAAAATATATGTAACATATATGTAAACAATTTGCATAACAAAAAAATGTTAAAAATACAATAAATATTAAACAATTATTAATTAACTTAGATGTTTGTGACAAAGGCTGACGATCATCAATAAGGTGCCTACATGGCATTGCAATTCTATGGTGTTAAGTTCACTGTCTAGCCCTAAATAAATCTATGGTTCAACCTTATTACTTTAGCTTTTTATTATTAAAGCGAATTTAGTTCAAGAAAACTAGTTACAGCCAGTTATTTTCTTAATCTGGCCATAATTGAACATTTGGCATCAAGAAGTATGGCAAGATGAGGCCATTGATCAGAATGTCAGATCTGGCCATAGTTCAGTGTGAACACAGTAAAATGTACCATATTAGAAACAGCCTCTATAAATAAATAAAGCTGTCACTATGATATAACTATTACATTATCATTAAAGCACTTTAATATCTTTGAATCTCAAATAGTAAAGTTAAATCTACTGAGACAGAGCTAGAACAATTGTGCTGGCCCGTGGTCTTTGTTCTTGCATTTAGAATGGTAATGACAGATTTATGTCTTTCGATGTGTGAAGACAGCGTTTTTGAACATTACTACTAGCATTAAAATACCAGTTTATTTTTACTATAGTAATTGAGTGATTATACAAGAATAGTGATGATAATCATGGATGTTTAATGGTTGTCTGTATTACCAGTTTTTACTTTGTGCATGCTTGTCTGGTAGCCAGCATTGAGACCAAATAGTTTTTACTGTTGATAACATGATGTCCTGTATCCATCTTTAATGGTTAATCATTTTCAATATGTATAAAAAAAATTTATACAAAGTTGGTTTGCGAAAGATTTAGAAGTATAATGCGAAAAAACAACAGGAAATAAAAATTGGGGCAGAAAAATGTAAGAGTGGGAATTCAAAGTCATCATCCTAACCACAGTATGAAGATACATCCTCGTCACTGATCGGTCGTACTACACACTACCAGCATCACCTGCAACCACTGGGGAAACACCGGAGACTTCAAGAGCCTAATAGAATACAAAATCTGACCACTGGGGAGTATTTACCTACATAATGATAATAAAATATACATTTAATGTTCAGATTTTTTGAGAAAGTCTAGATGATTATTGTCGGATGGTGTGCCACTCGAATGGGTGCCTATTGTTGTTCCGTGTGATTGACAACTATGAAATTATTATGATTATTCCAAAATTCATCTAATTTTTCAACAATTTCTCAAGGAATTTAAGCTTTGAAATGTATATTTTTTTTATTCTTAAGCAATTCCATATAGGTACTGTACTTTCTGATGGTGAGATCTTTTATTATTAGGCTCTAGTAGTCTCTCTGTAGGTTCTCCAGTGGTTGCCGATCTTGCCTGTGATGTTTAATAGGACTGGTCACTGATTACTTAGTTTGACCAGTACCCGATGTGCCTAGCTCATCCCCAATAATCATGGATGTTTAACGGTTGTCTATATAACTTGTTTTTACTTGGTGCATGCTGGTCTGGTAGGTACTATTGAGAGCAAATAGTGTTTACTGTTGATAATATGATGTCTTGTATGCATCTTTAATTGTTAATGGTTTATGTATATATTAATACAAATTAATAAAAAGTTTGTGAAAAAACATGGAGGCATAATGGGAAACATCAGGAAATAAAAATTGGGTCAGAAAAGTGATAGGGGGTAGAAATTCAAATTCACCCCCCTAACCAGATACCTCCCTGCCCTAATCACAGTAGGAAGATTTATCTTTGTCACTGATTACTTGTTTTGGCCACTACCCCATGTGCCTAGGTCATCCCCAACTCGGGTGCCTCTGATCCTAGATAGAGCTAAGTAAACTACAGTAGCTGACAGAAAAGTTTGAGGGTACAAAAACAAGCAAGTTGTAAGATAACTTTAAAGATGTTAACTTTAATCAATTAAGGAATTACTAGTGTAGACCTAGTATGTCTGTGTACAACAAACAGGTTTATAGTTACCATTGATTAACTTATACTACACTTTGAAATGCAACTAGTCGAATCACACTATTCCATCACTAAATGCCAAGTGTCTGAAAAAACATCACTATTAGTAAAATAATGTGAAGATGAGGATAAGAAAATTTCCTTATACTTGAAGTAATAATGCCGTCATTGACTATAATACGAGAGGAATACAGATATTAAAACTATTAATAACAAGCAAAACATATTACAGACTCTTGTTGTTTTATAAGCACATGTTTTTTTGGTTTGCACATCCGTAGCAAACTAAGATCTTGGTCGATTTTGTTGCCTCCTTCGCTAATCTCTCGACCTGCTTGGTAATATTAGGTAACGAGTATTTAATCTTCTCTATGCCTTTCTCAAAGGTTAGAGATTATGCTGACATTTGCATCTTGTCAACTTTCCAGAGCACTAACAGGTAGCAAACAAGTTTCTCTTGTAAACACTTTTCAAATTAAAAAGGAATAATATTACTCCATCTGTTGAATTTAAACATATTCTGATTCTCTATGTATTACCATCTTGTTCATCAGCAGCCGGTAAGTTTTGTGGATGAGATTTTATTGTATATTTTAGATTTTGAAATGATAAATGAGATTTACATTCAAGTTCACTAAAAGATGATGAGGTTTACAAGTTTGTTCATATTGTTCAATATTTACTCCAAAAATGAATGTGATTTTAAGGAATTTGTAAAAACTTTTGTAAGATAATGGTTAGTTTAAGGTAGAGCCAAAAATTTTTCAAATCTCATGTACACTTTCACAGAACTGTAAAACGGGAAAATTGTGGTAATTAGCGAATGACAGATTTACTGTGGAAGTGTACTTTCTGCCAATGCCGGCACAGTGCCGGCATTTGTTAGACCACTTCACACCCTAGATATATTGCAGTTATATTACTGTTACTGGTTTAGGCCAGATGTTCGTGAAAGTGTCCACTTTAAATGCTGGCTTACGCATTGAAGCAGATCTAAACAAAGGTCAAAGTTGGAACATTCGTAAAAACAGCATCTCTTTTAATTAAGACTGCAAATTTGTACGCCTTTTCATTTGACCCTTTCGCACAGGAAACCATCATATTACTGAAATTTGAGCTTCTGTGTGAAAGGATTTAGACTTTAAATAATGTCGTCATGGTTATGGTAACGTTGCAGTATTTTCTGTGTGAAAGTGGCTATGATGTTGTACTGAACTATTGTATGTAGAGAGTCTTCCCTTTGAAAAAAATAACACCTTACAACTAGGGTTAACATGGTAGATAATGGTAGTGAAAAGGTAGATCTAGGTAGTAAACAGTGTTAACCCTATACAAACAACCATTCACACATAACATTAACATTATTATCCTATTATTACCAAAAGCCATAAATTTCTCAATTAACTAAGGCCAGTTTCAACTAATTAAAACTGACATCACAACAATCACTTAATGACCTTAAGGTACTAATAACACTACTGTGCTGTGCTTCATAGTAATGTAATATGGTAGACCCACCTAGTTGTAGAGTGTTATTTTTTTCTAAGGGTTAAGCTGCAGTTACACTGATTCACACCAATGTAAACAGCCTAGTAAGTTTACCTGTCTGTTAACTAATACCCAAGTCACGTAGTTAGTGAAAACTTGGAAATGATGAAGGTTAGTTTGAAATGTACCAAAAAGATCTCTAAAAAAAATAGTTTCTCAGGATGTGGTACTAAACAACTGTATGCAGCAAGAGAGTCTAAAGCCACAATTGCACAGAACTTAGTGTGGGTAAAAATAACCAACCCACTGGTTAATTTTACCATAATTCCAGTGCAAACAGCTAGGAAGTTTACAGTACTTATATGCAGAGCTCCCAAGTCTCCAGGATGAGCCTGGCGTCTCCAGGAATTTGGCATCATCTCCCAGGCTCCAGGAAATACGCAATTTTCTCCAGGAATTTGGATTTTTCATGAGGATCATCAGGATTTTTAGTAAATTAGCAATATAAATGCAAAAAAAAAAAAAAAATCAGTTTTTTTAACATTAAATTATGCTATGAATGTTCCCTTTTCAAGAATTGTACACATTTACATGCCTATGTAGCACCCCAAAACAGTATGAATGCTGGCCGACAAAATCTCCAGGATTTCTGGTTTTCCAACTTGGGAGCTCAGTTAGTTTGCTTGTTTGCTGATGGATACTAACCAAGTTAGTTTTTACCAAGTATAAAAGTTCAATGTGAAAAATTTGATAGACTGTAGGCAATGTGAGTAAACAGTGCTTTGTCTAAGGACACAAGCAATTGACAAGCATGAGACCTGAACTACAACGAAACCTACAAAAACCAAACTATGCATCTTAAAAACAATCAACAACATCATTAAAATTTACTTTGCAGCTGTGTGAGATGTATCTTATAGAGTAATTTGTACTAGTAATCATTTTGCATGTTTCGTGGGAGTTAGGTAGGCTTAGATAGACAAATAATGAATGTCGTAAAGTATTTCAATACATAAGATGAGATACATGCGGTATCCTGTAAATTATATCTATTTAAAATTATTTTATTGCATATTCACAACTGCCAGAATCAGCATTCTTATCCAAAACATCTGCCAGATATCAATGGACTTGTAACTTGGTATATTTTAGATCTTTAATCACACTTCCTCTGAAATGTTCAAATTAAAATATGGGGCAAGACATGGCAAAACCATCAAGTAGTCGCAAAATACCAAAACAGAGGTAACATTAAATCCATATTATACTTTTTATAAGCTTTAAAATGAAGGGTCATTTGTCAAAATCGGACATATATAACCAAAGTCATGGGACAAAATATACAAAAATTCTTTTGTATTTCTTTATATTTTTTTTGCCTTGACTCATATATTTTTTTAGAAATTCCAATTTCTGCAGTTAGATTAGTATAAATGTTTTATCCCTAAAATATTTATTTTTGTTCCAAATTTAAACATGTTCATGTTATTTCATTATATTACATTTATATTTAGTGGTAGCATTTGACAGAGTAGTTGCTTATTCTTGTTGTACCAAAAAACTAGAATAACTACTTAGAGAGCAAAGGGCATTTTAAATGTAGATCTATTCAAAAGAATACTTAGTCCCATTTGTTTGTCTAATTATCTGATCTTCCTTTTGTTTATCTGCCATTGGTTCCTTGTCCCGTTTGATTTTAGACTGTATTATGTATTATGATGCCTTTCTGGAACTAATGTTTTATCATTCATTCATGGGCATTGAATTTAAAATACTTTGCTTGCTCCTTCGTAAGGAGACATTGTATGAAACTGATTTTTTTTCATGTTAAATGTAATAATGCATATTCACCTATAAATAAGTCATTTTCTTTCAATTTTTCGACTTATGCCTCTTTTTGAGTTGGCTTTGCCACATTTATGGTACATATTTATTATGGTATAATGCAAGACATAAAAGAAAGAAAATACAAGAAATGCATGTTATTAAAACATGTTAAGAACCGTGCTCTGTGGCATGGTACATGATGTTACAACAACATAATGGCATGACCAGTGACATGAATGATTACTGGTGTTGCCATTGGTTCACGCATTTAGCGGCTTGTTAAGACTTCCTTGCAGACATTGTTCTCATCAAGTAAATTTCTCTTCTACATTTTCCTCCATGATATTGTAAATTATTCATGAACACAATTTCATAATGCCATTAAATTTGTTTCATCTCATAAAAAATACAGTTTTGTACTTTTCTCACCAAGAACTGTAATGCAATATAATATTAGTTAATTCATGTACTTTTTATTTAAATTTTGAAATTAATATTTATGATGAACATCACATTTCATATTTCAGAAACATTGATATTTCATCATGATAAAGAAATGTAATATTTTAAATCATATTGGATATTGGACATTTACAAAATGTCAAAAAAATTCTGTTCATGATATTTCTCTTCACCATAATGTTCTTTCTAATTTAAGTTGACAAAAATTGTTCAATGATGGATTGGGTGATTGGTATCACATGACCAAAATTAGGTGTTAGTATATATACATATTTGTTTACAGGGGAGGATTTAAGGGGGTGGGGGCCGGGCTGGCCCCAGTCCCCCTTAAAGTAAATAATATTGAATATGATTAACATTGTCTATAAAAACAAAATATTCAGCAAGAATTGATCCCTTAACACGTCCCTGAGGCCATTACAGGACATCCAAAGTCCAAAATTTCCCGGGGGAAATTTCCCGGAACCCCCTAAAACTTTGAATTTCTACCAGCTCCCCTTCCCGTTTTTCAAAATTCTGGATCTGCCCCTGGTTTATAGGTGGTTAAAAATTTAACAAGTCTAATTAAAACTCACATTTTTTACAGTTTGTAGGTCCGCTCGAAGGTAGAAATGAATCGCACAACGAAAAATTTTTTTAAGCTGCATCTGAATTGTGTAAATTACTGCAAAACAAGAATGAAGCATCCCACATATATAGACCTGAAGCATAAGTCTACCTTATTTAAAAAATCTTGTGATGGGCTCACGGTGGTGCAAGACCTATATGGCCTATTGTTCAATGGTGTATAGCTGTTGCGTAGTCGCAAAAAAAAAGTTTTAAATGTGCCAAGCATTTTTGACTCAAAATTTTGCCCAACACTTGTGCATCTTCTGACAACAGTGTATAACAATCATATTAACGGCTGCACAATTCAGGGGTCATAAGGTTAGTCGCAGCTATCGTTTCTAGATTCCATGCATGCACCAAACCCATCTGCGATTCTCCTCTCTCAAAAAATCGCACATATTTTTTACAATTAGTGGTACAGAAGCTATGATACATGCCTTAAACCGGTCAGGAGTCAGTTGTGAAAGGGCCTTTAGCAAACGTCAAATCCGAAACACGTCCAACCTAGTTGGAAATGGTTCCTCCTTTCGCATAATCGTTCATGTGGCTGTCATGCATCACTAAGTTAGTAGTAATTTTTTTGATGCCTCCTATAAGTTTCTGAATACTGCACTGCATGCATGTCACACTTTGCCATTGCTTACAAGACTTAGATTTATGGTCCACCCAAATGCAATACCTAGTCAAATTAGTTTTCATAATTTTTTGTTTCATAAATTAGAATTTTGGAGCGAATGGACCTTGAATAAGAAATCTGTGTTAGTTGAGACAGCTGAGTTCCTCTATTATTATGCATTGATTACATTTTTTTAACGTAATAATCTTTAGATGTTATTTAACCGATGCACATGATGTGCCAAATAACACCTGCACATAAAATTGTGATGATAAGTGTCGTGAATAAAATGAGTTTTGTTTTGTGTCATTTATGAAGGCATGTTGTAACGAAAATATGGTTTCAGGGTGTTTAATATTTTTAAAAGCATAACATCAAACAGTCTATTGTGTTAAGTTACATACTTAAGGCATTTTAAAGCAGATTTTTTCAAGGATGTTTTGTCACAATCAATTTGAAACCTACCTAGCAGTTTTTCTTTTTAATTGGCAGACAACTATATGTTAATATTCTAATATAACATGTAGCTGATTATTGATTTAATAAAAAAAAAATCTTAGAAATTTTGGTCGGATTAAGTTGGAATTCTGTGGCTGAAAATGGCATGGAATGTATGAAAAGCAAGCTAACACATACAATTTTAATACTTTTTAGTTCATTGATAAATGAAGTTTAGTTTTATACTTATTCATAGGCCTACATTGGAATATTTCAGTGAGATACACCAAGGAAAAGCTGAAGACTTGTTTTCAATAGAGTCCTTTTTTAGTGTCGGAAAAATTAGAAGGTGCTTGTTGTTTTAAAACATTTTTTGTATAGTTGTCGTGAAGAGTAATTGAACTGGTGCATACATTTCTGCATTTAAGATTACAAGTCAACTAATAATAATTAACTAATAATAATAATAATAATAATTTTGACAATTATAACGCGCCTGTTAAAATCACTACTGGAACTTGCCACCGGCACTGTGGACATGATGTTCACGCATTCAATGATATACTACTCCCCTCAGAATCACGTCATGTCCTGCTTCCCAAAACAGGTGTTACATTCTGCTGTCCATGGCAGGGAATGTGTGGACCAGTACACCGGGGTATCCCCCTACTCATGTCAACAGATGATCTGGGTTCTTTTAAGTGCATAAGAGCCATTGTATACACTGGGCCTACAGTTTATAGTCCTTATCCGAGAAGACTTGTTCAACCACCTGAAACATGGTGCGAGCGGGCCTCGAACCCATGCTGTTGTTTTTGCTATGGTTCAGGGTTCCCTGCTTTAACCGCTCGGCCATACGACTCGCACAAAAAACTAACGGCTAAACAATAATAATATTATAATAATGAACAGTTAGAAACTTGTTTAAAAAAGTCCATGATGAGGCTTGAACCTGTAATTGCAGAGTTCAAGTCAATGGTTTTGTACTCTCAGCCAACTTATACTCAACAATACAAGAGAGTTTTAAAAGCAAATAATGAACAATCTAGCAAAAAAAATATATAAAAATTGGTCGACAAAAAGCCAAGTTTTAGAATGAATGAAAACTTAGGATGATAGCACAGAGCCGGAGCTCATCAAGATACAAGTACTTGGGTCTTTCATTGTTGTCAATCCGTTCATTCATATAGGAAATAACGAACATTCGGAAACTTGCAGAAAAAAAATTGGTCAACCAAAAAGCCGAGTTTTAGAATGAATGAAAAACAAATTTTATTTAGTTGGACGGCACAGAGCTGGAGCTCATCAAGATATTAGTACTTGGTTTTTTTATTGTTGTCGATCTTTCCATCCATATTGTGTTATTTTATTTTGACAGTTCTCACTATGAATAATATAGTCAAGTTTACATTTTGAATGCATCTAACAAAGCATACATTATTAATCGTAAAAAAAGTGCTATAATATTTAATGCGACTATTTTACATTTACACTTCTGGCATGTTTATCCATAACATGCATGACCGAACAGAGAAGCGCGCTTAATGACGATTTAACACAAGACTACATAAAAGCATAGTTATAATCTTTCCAATCGTTGCCATTTATATTTCTCTAAAAATAGATATTTAATATCAATCCTCCTTGCATTATTTAGTTGTCATATTTCTGATGGTTTATGGGTAATGATATGTCACCTGACAAAGTTCATCAGAGTACAGGTAATGAATATTCATTAGCTGTAAATTTATTCACAAGTATGTGAAAGTTAGAAAGGAACATCAAAGTATCATATTCAATATTAAGATTAATCGTTTTTTTCTTTGTTTAATAATGAAAGAAAAGAGTAATGTAAGCAACTGTAAAACCGTTATTCTACTATAATACCCAATAATTTTGTATCATCAACAATATAAAATAAGTGGCTTAACTCGTGCCCTTGCATTTAAACAAAAATTGTCATATACAACAAGATTGACTTTTCTCCTCATTTACAGGATAAAAACTGTACCATGCTTTCTAATCAGTCTCGTTAGCCTATGCCTGACCAATGCAATTAAGGTTGATGTTTTTATTTATTTGTAGATATATTGTATTATTATTATATACTGTATTTAGCCAAATAATTTTAAGAAATGCCATAATAATTTAGGCCTAATAATATGTATACTGTATTACTGTCGTAGTAAAACGTTTTCGTAAGTTTGTTACTCAGATTATGGCCATCCTTAATCATGAATTTTGTAAAAAAATAATCTTCCATGATAAAAATATTTTTCAAAAATGCATTTTTTATCAAATGTGTGCTTTTAAAACTTCTCATCAGAGCTAATAGATGAATTAATTTTAGTATTGTATGTATGTTGATTATAATAATAATTTTACTGAAAATTTAAAATAAAGTTGTAAGCGGACACCCATGGGTCAGGAAAATGTGTCCGCTTATGGGAGGTGTCCACTTACGAGAATTTCCACCGATAGAGGGCCAAGGTTGTAAAATTATGTATACGTCCTTATGTCTCACATTTCACGGCTTTCTCAGCACAAATGACCTCTCACATTTCTAGACACCGAATTCTCTATTTTATTAAATATTTTTTATTATTTTTAAGATTGGTTCATTAATATGATTCTCAGCCACTACTGTATAATGACTATTTTGTCCAGAAATTTGTATTCGTTGTACAGAAAAATCACTAAATTTTCCGGGATGTCCGCTTATGAGAGGTAAATTCACATACAAAAAATCCAAATTTTAAGAAAAAAGTGTCCGCGTCCGCTTACGGGAGGTGTCCGCTTACGAGAGGTACCAAATGCACTGGTTAGATAGGAAGAACAAACGGGTCTTTGAATTAGTGTCCGTTATGGGAGGTGTCCGCTTACGGGAGGTGTCCGCACAGGGAGGTTTGACTGTATAGTATTGCAGTCAATTTTCACCCTCTACTTTGTCCAATTTTCCATATAATCCGATTTACAGAATGTTAAGTTTACCTATTACAGTGGTCTCAGGATTTTGGAAAAAGGTCCGATTTAGCATAAAATTGTTTTTCCGTAGAGTCGGTTTTTGGAGAGTTAACTCTATTACATTTGAAAACCATACGAAAATAGTTTTTATTTGTCATCATTGTATGCTGTTATTACGAAAAGTAATCATATCGTAATGTAATTTATTGCCCAATCAGATTACAACTTCATAGTTAGAATTACACATTAAGCCATGTAAGGTTACGAACTCTGATTATTGTACACAGTAATACTGGCGGCACTAAGCCATGCCTAGAATACCGAAGCCTCAATGATAACACACCTAGGCCTCCTGCGAGTACCTGCTGAGAATGCACTCTGGGATATCTTGGGGTCAGTCGTCTTATTTATAACGTTAAATGAAGATGGGAAAGTGTAATGCATATTCCAAGTACATACCATTGTGTTGAAAGTCAATATTTCGACATTAATTATGTCATCATCAGCAAACAAAATTCATCTTTGTGTAATGAAATTTGTGTTTGCAATGAATTAAACAATAGAAGATGGTTGAAAAATGTTTCTACTACAATAGTTGTGTTATGTTCTGAATTAATTCACAACTTTATTTTTTTTTTAAATGACAAGTTTGTGATTTATTATTATGCCTTCTACATGTAAATTCTTGCCATAGGCAATGTTGCCTAACAAGCACCTATAATCATTAACAAAATTGCTAAAAGTTAAACTTCTTTCAACTTTACCTATGAAGATCATTAATTTTAATGATGTTGACTTCAGGATTAACGCCAAAAGTGACTCTTTATCCTGCCATTTTTTATTTTTCATGATTGACGTTCCAAAATTCTGTTTGACATCACTGTTTTTGGGAATTACCATTGACAGTGGGGGGAACCGGAGCCACTCTAGCCATTAGATGGACATTTCTCATTGCACCTTCCAAAACGGATGTCGTGTTGTGTGAAATCCAATGGTGTAGACCCTGTAACATTCTTTCACTGATCAACTCATTTAACTTTTATTTAGTCTAATGAAAGGACCCTGATGTTTGACCAGACTTTAGGGATTGATTTGGGTTGAGGGGGGGGGGCACCTGTTGCTCATCCCTTATATCATCCAAAGTATGTGAGTTGTCCCAAAAAAAGTAGTAATAACGACAATTTTCTGAAGTATAAAACAAGTAACTTTTTTGTGTGCCCAAATTTAAAAGAGAATTTGCGTTTGATCTAAAAAGTGCACTTTCATTCTCCCTACAATGATCTGGATCCATTCCTTGAATTGAACCCAGGACATTCAATAGCAAAGCAAACATGTTATATACACTAAACTACATTTCCATTCTAAAAACCTACAGAGTAAATATAAATGTTCGTATTGAGAACTTGAGCAGCTGCTAAGTCTGATAGGAGGACATAGCATTACATTAAGCTATGCTATTCATCAGTCTGTGTACAGACGATAGTGTATGTGCTATATGAGGCTCATAAAGGGTTATATATAGGTCAAGAGGATATACTGTATGCGTTATTGTTACTCTAGACGTCTTCTGTAACACAACTGTTTTTTCTGCTTGCTCGCATGTTCCAGATGATATTTATCTTATGTGTAGTTTTTTTAAACCAGAAATTAATATCCCAGAAGGATTTAGTATTTAAAAAAAATACACAACCTGCCTTTAAACTGGCCATCTTGTTCGTTTTTATGGACAGTTGGACATTGGTTTCATGGTTAGAGATTTTAATAATAGGTCCAATTTAGCATGGAATTTGAAGGGTCAGTTTTGGAAGATTTCACTTTATTTTCATTGTTGAAGCAGGGAGGTATAAAGGTTACAGGCTCACCTAAAAACAAAAATGAGATCAAAAATTATAATACTCCCTGGACCAAATGTGTTATCCTTCAACATCAATCATTAGGTGTCTTATTACCCAAAATTGGACACAACTCAAGGAAAATAACTGTCTTATCTGCCTTAATACACCGGCAGCCCAGAGACATTGGGTTAGACGAACAGGTACCAATATCCAACTATGCAAGTGTGTAGGGGGTCACCTGAAGCCAATGGAAATGGGAGTCTGCCGGGTACCCCCAGCTGCGTGTAGACCTGGGAGACCCCAAAAGGTGTTAAAAAATTGG
>JAOTQE010089851.1:0-14835 GCA_025631205.1 Nesometra sesokonis
CTGCATTCCACCCCCTCCCCCACCCCTTCACTAAATTTACCCCGGGTAGATTGGTAAAAATACTTTAGCAATTATTAGCTCATGCCCTGATTCATTATCGTAACTTTGTATTTTTTTAAACAAGTGATTTTTCTGACAGTTCATTTGCCAACTGGGAGAGAGGTGATAAAGTCCAGTTAAATTTTTACTAGACATTGTACAAAATCCAAAAGGTCCACTAGTCAACTTCAAGTAAGAAAATATAATGCATACTCCAAGCAATCAATGATGGCATGTATCTCATCGCTTGAAGTATGCATTTCTTACATTGTACAACATACACAAAAATGTAAATAAGTACAAATCAGGATAATACTGTACAAATTTTCCTTCGCAAACAATCATCATAATTCCTGTTGAAAACAATGGAATTGTGAAAATTACTGTGAGAAATCGCTTATGGACATAAATTTGATATTTTGCAAAATCGCAAAATAAAGTATTCTCTAAGGTTGGAAAGTCATAGCAGATAACACTTTGACATAGAAGTATCAATAATACACATTCTTAAGCTTAAGGTACAATAGTTTGTCAATACTCACTAAATCTATACTTCAATTCATTCATATTGCAATAAAGATTTAGAACTATGAAAAAAGCTCTGTTAACTTGACTGAAGGCTGATGATCGTCCTAGAATCTCTATTTTTTATCAATTTTTTCTCCAAGAATTTAAATTTTTCAAGAATTTTGATTACATGAAAATTTTATAAAGAATTACATAATTTAAACTTTTATTTAATTTTGACAATTACATAATAAAGTCATATTGAATGTTTTTGATGAAAAATTTATTGATAAAATTACAAACTACTGTAGCAACACTAAAAACTGACAAAAATAGTCCGGGCGAATTAAAGGTGTCCCCTCTCCCATATCATCAAAGTACTGTACATTCTATTATCATCTGCACCTCTCTAAAATTGTCCGCCAAAAATGAAATACCAACAAAAATATCTGTGAAAAAATAACTGTGAAATGCACAAAAACCTGCAACCTTTTGTTTAAACATGCCCACCCCAGTGCAAGATAGTGCTCTCCCCTTCTTTACACTTGATCCTGAATCTGCTCCTGATAGTATTACAAAAAAACTACATAAACTGCTAGCAACATATAGTGTATTGTTGTACAGTGTACACATATTATTTCGTAACAGTAGTGATGCTTTTGTATTATCACCATGATAAAACCTCCCTTGCACATCATATTCACAACACGAAAACCTTCCAACTATATAACTTGGGGTAAATCTATTAAATGTGTTCATACTATCAATTTAACACTGACATCATAAACTTGACATTACTAAACTTGCATTCAAATGTCACTATTTATTTAATATTTCATGTAAAGTATACTTTCTCATTCCATACATACAGCAAAGTCAACGATTCCATCAGGCTTGTAATTTTTGCTATCTACAGTTAGATATATTTGTTTAATTTCATGCAGACATTGTATCCAGTAGAAAAATCAATAACAAGAAATCTAAATTTGGATGTTGGCTACTGTAGCGGAAAAAATCAAACACAAGCTTAAAATTATGTGATAATGATCTAGGTTTTATGTGCCATTCCAATGATGCGATGAATATTAAATACTCCTAGAGCATTATGCAAATGTGAGTCCATCATATTGATTTTTATCAATAAAGGTCAATCCAGGTCATAATGATCAAAATCAAGAGATACTGTACAGAATGACATATCTACCATTAACAGTTTATTTGTGATTCCTTTTGCCAACGAAATTCAGAAACCAAATTGACGTACTGCAATCAATACATCAAAAGGAGCGATGGACGATCTTATAATCGGTTGCATGCGATGGCACAAACTTTGGCCCCTAGGCTTATATTTCAATTAATCTGTGGAAAATTAATGTCTATAACACAGCTATAGTAACTGCAGAACCTTTCTGAGATTACTGCTTCAAGATTAATAAATTATAACAAAGAATAAAATAATTCCTTGGAAAACATACACCATGTCATTTATTATAAAACTAAATTGGCATGATAGAAAAATGTCAATAAAAATAATTAAAATTATAAACATTTTTAACAATGTAATAAAATGCAAACTACATTGTTACTGATACATTTTATTAAAAATAGTGTCTGAAAAATAATGTAATGAAATGTTTTTAATTGATTTTTTTGTCTGAAACCTTTGTTATAATTGATTTTTGGTTGATTTTAGAAATTAATCACCAAGACTTAATGCATTTGAAAAAGAATGCACTAATTTTCCAATAACGCCTTGAATGGCAAGTCATATTTTAAAATTCGGTGGATTCGCAATATGGTTCGCACCCATTGGATGCAGTGGACAGGCCCAAATACGCAATGCCTTATGGGAAAAGATTAACATCGATGAAAGGCCTGTGGCCTGTCTAACTTGCATCATGCTAGTTTAGGCTTTTCATGATCTATTTTCCTGTTTACTGTCTAGAATGTACTGCACAACAACCGCTATTTCGACTCAGAAGTTGCAAATCAGCCTGTCCGTGGCAACTGATTGGTGCCTTACTGTATTGTGAATTCACTGAATTGCTTACAATACAGTGAAATAGAAGGATGTGCTAATTGCAATTCTTATGTTATTTAGGACTCACCTTTGAAGTTGAGGATCTGTTTCGAGATGTTGTAGATTCACTTGTGGTAGTTTTAGTTGTCATAGGCGACAACCTCCCAAACGTCCTATCATTGCTTTGACCTGAATTGCTGGAAACTATACCATCCAAAAGTCGAACTAATAAAATATTAGTTGGTAATTCTGAAACACTACAATGCACAACGTCCCTGCACTCTGGGCACCTCAATTCGTTTTGCAAATTAACAATTCCATCCAAACATCGCCTACAAAAAGTATGCTGGCATGGTAGAACTTTGCTGGTTGCATCAAGACGTTCCAGACAAACAGAGCATTCTAGCAGGCGAAACAATGCCTGCTCGTCCATGTTGACGAAGGCCTGTAAACAAAGGCTAGGCCTAGGACCAACCCACCTCGCTCCCGCTCTCACACTCACCCCGGTCGACTTGCTCGGTCTCTCTCTCCTATTTTGGCAGGAAGGAATTCAGGAAGTAATAACAAATAATTGGCTTTATTTTACCAACAGTTGGCCATATCATCCCATAAACCAAGCAAATGAACCAAATATTAACATCGATACACAAGCTTTTGACAGAATTACATGCAATAATACAATAACCAGACACTGGTGTTAGTAGAGTACCGCCTATATTTTCCAAGTGGCCCGATTTACTCCAGTGTGTGTACTCCTGGTGTGTTCATTCACGTTTGATTATCTAGCGAGCAGCACACGACGGTCGAGTCGGCGATAACGGATCGGCCCAAGATCACTTGCCTAGCTTCCGGGGTCTCATGATTTAAAACTGCTTCCAAGCAAATACCGGACGGAAATGCCTCAATAATTGACCTACCTACTTTTTTAATGTAAATTCGAATAGTTTCTCAACAACGTCAATATTATTAAATAAGCACTGTACATTGATTTGCTTTTAACAATATTATTATTCACAGTGACACAAGCACCAATTCACCATTCTTGTTTTTGAATGTTTTGCAAAATAAAAATTTGGAATTTTTACCGTGACCAAAAGTCATTCTTTTGTGACGTTGAACCAGTGAGATGCACCTCCAATGATTTGAATTTATCAGTTATTTATCATCACCATCACCATATCATCATCATCATCATCATCATAATCATCATCATCATCATCACCGTATCGTCGTCGTCATCGTCATCGTCGACGACATCATCATCGTTCCTCTTGATGATTAAGATTTTGATGATTTGTGTGAAGTAGTCTACTGTAAACGGGAGAGAAAAAGAACAACCATTCCCCATCCATCAACCTCCCCAAAAATAAAAAATGCGGGGGGGGGGAGGAGATAGATGTGCGTTGAATTAAAACGTGTGTCCCATAAATTTCTCCCCTAAATAACCTTTTTTCAAACCAAGAAGTTGTTCTCAGCGGATCGAAAAGGGTAGCAAAATAAAACGTGCGTAGTAAAAAAAATGTTTGCTTAGGCCTAGTCAATCTCTTTCTATCAATTCAACAATTCAATTCAACTCATGATCGCCCAAATTATATAATCAGTATTAATTGTTTTAGAACGTTTCTAAAGTTTATAAAACGTTTGAGATCATAGTACTGGGACGTTGATTGGAAATGACTTGTTTCTTTTAATATCAATCTTATTAAGAGATATAAACACGTTCCCGCTCACACTGTATTTATAATCACTCATTTAATAATTACAGTATTTAGAAATGATGTAGGCTCGAGTAAAGTCAGTGTTAGAGGCGACAACATAAACAATATTTATCTTATCAATTTCATATAAATTATTTCACTATAATTTCAACAACGTATAAAAATGTACAGTATTTCTTTCTGTCATTAATTCATATAAAGGTAATGTGACTTGCATCACATCCCTGTATTTTTAAAACTTTGAATTACTGTAAGAATAGAGGGCGGTAGAATATTTTCTTGCGTTATCAAAACTGTAAACTGTAGAAGCACTGGCGGCGCCAGGAATTTCCCAACAGCAGGGCAAAGCTCCTGAGAGGGGGAACCCCCGACGAGTTGGGCATGTTAAAGTGGGCGTGTCCCCGGTTAATTTCAATCTGACGAGAAAAAAAACACGTCATTTACCATGTTTTGCGTGCTTTTTTAGCCCGTTTTGGTGCTGGGGCTACGTCTGCCCGTTGTCGGTACCCCCACAAAGCCCCGACGAAACCATAATTTTTTCTCCGACGGGGGGGGGGGGGAGGGGCAAAGGTTCCCCGACGGGGGGAGTGGCTTCTAGCCCCCACCCCGTAGCGCCGCCACTGTATACAAGTCTCACAAATAGGAAACATTCTATTTCTATTTCAACATTTAATATCTCCAAACATAAACGATCAATGGGATTGAATTAGACGTGGATCCAAGGGGGCCTAAGGGACCCCCTTCCCCACCTTTTGAAACCCAAAAATATCTGTTGCACAACTTTTGGGCGCTAAAAGTGCACCAGAGAACATCTGTAGAGAAAAATTATTATTGTATACCTGCCAACTTTTTTCTGGCTCCAATGCCTGAGACAACCCCCATCACCAGTGTGCCGTCTCCAATTTCGATCTGACAAGCAAAAAAAAGCGTCAACTGACCATTTTTGGGCCTTCTCTGCAAAAATTACCACTGTTCGGTGGCCCTTTTTACCTTACCGTATTTTTCTCTGAATGTTTACGAGTGAGAATTCTGTTAATGCGTGAGAAAAAATATTTATGCGCTACTAAACGTCAATATAGAAAAATAAATGGATCTGAACGAAACTTGGCAAGAGTGCTTCCTGGGGGTCCACATAATTTACGAAATTTTTAGTAGGCCTAACGATAATGTATAGGGTGTAGATGGGGGGATTCTGGTTTGGGGTGTGAATATGGGGTCCATTTAAACAAAACGTCATAGACCTATATAGGCACATACCAAAATGTGCCGTAACGTAGTTACGGCACATTTTGGTAAACTGCACATACCAAAATGTGCCGTAACATAGTTACGGCACATTTTGGTAAACTGCACATTTTGGTAATTTACCAAAATGTGCTATTTACCAAAATGGGCCGTAACACACATGCCTTGCCCAACTCCAAGGTGTTATGCATTTGGTCCAGTGTGCAACATGGCTCATGCGTATGTTAAAGAACACAATACAATATTCATAAAAGAGTATCGAGGGGATTGTCTCCTGGTGTAGACTGCCCTATCGTCACCACTCTTCAGTGACGGCAATTTATACCTCCAACCGGGTTGTGTCCCCGGTTTTGAACCCGAGAAGCAAAACATTTTCCGAGGTTAGGTAATCCTCACAGGCTCATTGGCGCATATGTACTGGGTTTATAGCATTTTTTTAACAGATGAAGGGGTATGGGTTGTGGGGGTTGGTGAGCGTCAGGACACCCTTCTTCTAAATTCGCCACTGATCCTTGTTGTTTCACAACAAAAAACAAAAAAATCCAACCAAAAGTCTGATACCACAGTTTGATGATGGTTTAAAATAGTGACCTTCTGGTTGTGGAGATTGGAAGTAGCCTAAACTGGGACACTATCTCCTGTCCTACAATTTTTAGACTCGGAAAGCGTCTATATAAACAGCTTTTCAAAAATGTCTGTCTGTCTGTCGGTCTGTCTGTCTGCTTACTTCCCTATTAAAACTATATACAATATATTTTTTTTTGTTTCTGGAGTTATGCATAACGCCTCAGGCTACCACACTCGACGACTTTCGCCTCAGGCGTAGTCGCAGGAATTTGAAATTTGCATAGCAGATGATGTTAATAGTATAATAGCAAGCACAATACATAACCGATTCATTCGATCACTGATCTTTCTTATATAGTTTTAGATCAGTAGCCGCACTCTAATCTTCAATCGTCTATAGGCGGTTGTAGAATAGGAATACTAGTCCGGTTTTGTTGGCTAAATAAAAGTGATGGCGTGCAGTTCACGAACAGTTGGTGACACTGACCAGCTACAGGTACTGTGCGCAACTTTCCGCGTCTTATTGTCGGATAGACTTGTTTATGTAAATCAACAGACCATACCAATGAAACCCCACCGTTCAGTGCATAATGCAGCAAGTGTAAATTTCTGATGCACTGTACTTGTATGTCAGTGTATACACAATGTATAGCACATATTTGCTGACCATTTTGCTGACCATTTTGAAATTAAGGCACATATTTGTTCTCAATATAGGTCATGCGAGTATGCTTTATCATTTAACATCATACTCACCAGCATTTTACTTAATTTAACACATTTTGTGGTTGTTAAAATGGTGTTTTAAAAAATTGCCATATCTTGGTGGCCATTTTGGCGACCATAGAGGAAAATATGCATGTAAAATATATGGACTTTCAAAGGTCAGAAAGTACTTTCCCATCATAATTTTAAAATAGTTCTCAGTGGATACGACTACCACCAAAACGTCCCGAACTTAGTATTTACAGAATTGATAAATGGATCAGATAATTAACAAAAAATCAAGTGACACAGATTTAGGGTGTAGATATAAGAACCATTAAAAATGTGCATATAAGCCATTTCAGACACGGGATCAACGACTTAACATCTTGTCTAAAAATGGTGCGCTATTAAATTGTAAGTTGTATTTCTTTTCAAATTTTCGCTTGTTGACATATATTTAACGCAGTTGGTATAGTATTATATCATAATTTAATCTGAAGTCAAAGATTACTGACTGTATCACGGTATCACATAATATGACACTTCGAGAGGGCTGTTGAACCCGCAAATGTAAAAACGCCCACAAATGTGAAAACGAATCGCCCACAAATGTAAAAACAACCACAAATGTGAAAAACATCGCCTACAAATGTGAAAATAGCAACCACTAATGTGAACATGATCATCGCCCACAAATGTAAAAAAAAATTACATGTTCACCCACAAATGTAAAATGAAAATAAATTGTGCTTACTGTAAGACCATAAATTTTTTTAATATAAATTTGTAATAACTGTCTGTCGCACTTTTTAATAATTATCACACTTTGCAATAACTGCCTGCCACACTTTGTAATGACTCCGTGTAACACTTTGTAATGATTGCCTGTCAAACTTTGTAATGAATGACTGTCTGTCACACATTGTAATGACTGTCTGTCACACATTGTAATGTCTGTCTGTCACACTTTATAATGTCTGTCTGTCACAGTTTCCACCACCAATTCAGTTGACAGTGGCGGATTGAATGACATATTTTTTGTGTAAATGGCAATCGACTATAAAATAGATGCACACTGGCTGTATATAGACACCTAAGACACATAGTTGGACCTGACATTACAATCAGGTTTGGCAGGGTTTTTTTTTTCTTTTGCTTGTCAAAACCAAGATCGGCGTTTAAGCCCCCCCCCCCACACCCCTCCAAATCACACCCCTCGTTGAGATCACAAATTCAATGTTTCACCTGACACCATGTACCTATTTGGTTGACCTTTTTCGTCACTCTATTGATACAACCACATCTCCAGTGTTTTTACTCCTACATTTTTGTCATTAGCAGGTCGGCTTTACCCAACCAGAACCAGAATAACATGCTAACAAATGTTACTTTTATTTTTCTATCTATTCCTAAAATCTACTCTATATATGTGTACCAATTCAGTCACCATCAAGATTGTTGACAATCATTTTGCATTTCATTCACATCCAACAGCAAGTACTGTCAATTACAAGATGAATAGTATTGGGACTATAATGCTTATAAACTAATACTCATTACGAGGCTTGGGTTGTTTTTTTAAGAGTAATCCTAGAGCTTGGATTCGAACCCAGGTACTCAGTCTTGATAGACAGGCACATTAGATGCCTAGCTACACCAATATTATATATCATTTCTTGGAAGTAAGTTAATCCCTTTTTAATCTATAATTTTTATTACATCGTATGTTTCAACATGAAAACAAGAACAATCAAACTTGTTTTTCAAATTTTATTTTGTGAGATACATTATTCAAAATAATCAATCGCACACAAAACGTTGTGATTATGAAATTGCTACCATTATCGTTTCCACATACCGGTCAAAATACTTATGAAATCTGTTATCAATTAAAAACGTTTATATTAATATGTACAATTATTTACAAAAAACTTTCCATTATACAATTTAAATGATACATAATGGTACCAATATTATATAACATTCATAAAACTATATTGTTATTTACTTTTATCCTAAGGTCACTTGTGCTAGTTTTACCAGTTCATTCAAATGAATTTTAATTTTTATGACATTTTTTCATCAAGTAAAAATCTATCTGTTATAAGTATTGCATATGCATGCTAAGGTACCTCTCAAAACATTTGTTATTCTTTCATTTTGAAAAAAAATATATTAGCAACCCATTACAATGGTTTTAATACAATTTTCCCAGACTCAGTAAATTTAAAATGACTAACAGTAATGGAAAAAATATGATGCTAAATAAGGTTTAGAATAGTTTAAATCTACCAATGATAAAGATAATGTTCTTCATTATTATTTGTTAGACAGAAATTTGATTTATCATGATGCTTCATAACAATCAGAAAATAATATATACAATAAAATCCAGACTCAAGAAAGTGCATGATGCAACCTCTTGAATGCCTTTCATTTTCTGTGACACGCACAGCTTCAATATGTTGTTCCATTTTGTAGTCAACAGTCGATGTATAAATCTAAAGATCTGTATTAAAAGCTTTAATATTACTACATTAAATATATTACTATTTTACCTACATTTAGGTGAGATTTTTTATACCTTGTTTCAGAAACACTTTGATGCAAAACATTAGCATTTGAAATAAAAATAAACTGTTATTTTGTGCCTGATAGTTAGCCCGCCCACATATGTGATGAGAATTATAATTCAAACTCTGAATCATCAATGGTTTTTTTTTTTGAAAATGCAAATACTGTCTATAATCCTTATTTTTTCCAAAAATACTTTCTTTTTTATCCTCCGCATTGTAGATACAACTTGCCAAGCAAGTAAAAAATAAAATATTTGTATTTTTATTCCGTTTAGCTGATTGTCTGAAACAAGCTATAAACAAGTTTCACCTTATCTGGAGATTATATTGACCCAAGTTTGTGCAGGATACTAAGACAGTTACCATTGCACCTTACAGCACACTTTATTAAATTTGTTTTAATTTAAGCTTCAAGACACTGAACTAACTTAAAACCTAACTTAACATTAATAGAATGTGTTTTCAGCATTTTCAAGTAAAAGACACATTTTACATACCGTATTTAGAAAAGACAATGTCTCCCTACTTAATTACAGTATTATTATTTTGGTTACTAGATACATTTATAAGGCAGAGTTTCATAGTAAAAACATTACTTTATCTAAATGATAAGACAGCAAAATAAAAAATATTAGAATTTGTACACACATATCCGTGGAAAGCCATTTAATTAAAACAATTTCACATGATAAAGAGTAAATTTTATGTATAGGATGATAATCAAATTGAAATGTATATTTAATTTAATTAAATTCAAAATTTTATTTATCCCACAAGGTCAGGATTACAACTGTACATACAAAAAGATTCAATACAGATAAAAAATACCTGTACAAGATAATTAAAACAGTAATGAAACATGTGAAATCAATTAGTAACTTGATTATATTTAATACATTTCGTAGTCTAGTACATTTTCTCCATGATTATATTTAGAACATTGTGTACTCTATCGTTTTCAATTGACAGGGTGCAAATAGCAAAAAAGTCTCTATCCTCCTTAGGAAAAAGCGGAGGGGGAACTCGTCAAAGTCAGCTCCTAAACCATAGTATGGGGTGAGACATGCCCCCGACATGCACCAAGAAAAGTATTTTGAAAAAACCTTGGTCCTCATCTTGGGCTCAAGTGCCTTTTATCATAGACAGAGTTATGGAAATTAGTTAACAGAAAATATGTCTATGAAGATTTTCAGTCATCCAGGAATGTACACAAGTATAATGAATAATATTTCTAGTCTTCTGGACTTGCTTTTTTAATGATGGCTATAATATCGTGTCCAATCCAGAACATATCATCAGGCCGACTGATCACTTGGCGGCAAGGGTGCGTTGACCTGTGACGAAGGTCGATGACCAGAACTTCCGGGGATCTTTTTGATAACAGAACAATAGGTGTTTGCCATGTTGTATCGCAGTCATCCTCCCCTGTTAAGAGAGGATGTACCAACATCGTCGCCCGAGCACAAGATGTGGTGACTCTGCAATGTTCACGCATTTGCATAGCGCAAAACATTCGTTTAACAACAAGGATGTTGTAATCTTGGACAGTGAAAGCAGATGGGTTGAGAAGGGTGTCAAAGAGTCCATCTATGTGAAACGTGAAGCAGCCTCTCTTAACAGGGGAGGAGGACTGTGACACAACATGGCAAGCACCTATTGTTCTGCTATCAACAAGATCCCCCGGAAGTTCTCTGTGGTCATCGACCTTCATCACAGGTCAATGCACCCTTGCCGCCAAGTGATCAGTCGGCCTGATGATGTGTTCTGGATTGGACACGATATTATAGCCATCATTAAAAAAGTAAGTCCAGAAGACTAGAATTATTATTTATTATACCTAGCTAACAGAAAAGTTTCAGAAAAAACAGACAATAATATGCAGGTTTTCACAGATGTTAACAGAGGGACACCCACGAATTGACAAAGACAATGCATTCTACAACTTAGGTATTGATACAATGATAAAAGGATTTTTTTAAATCAGAAACAGCTAATAAAATGGAAATGTTTTTTTTTAATTTTAGTGACTGAGAAAGAGTACTGATTGAGAATTAAAAAAACAGAGAGATCCACTAGAGAGTAGGTCAAATATACAACCCACAAAGCAAACCTTGAACCAAATACCTACTGTAGAACTAAAGTGTTTGTAAAAATAGATAAAACTGTTTTTATTTGTACTGTCTAAAAATATTATTTTCAACTCTAAGACAATTCCTGTATCTAACTAAATAAAATTTACAGTTTGTAAAATCTAGTAAGTTAAAAGATCCAATGATATTTACTCTCCACAATTTATTTCCTCCATGCTCTCCATAACCAATAACAGAATATTAAGTCTTCAAATATTTTGGTTTGTATAGTTGTAAAGGTTTGTACAGAACAAAGAATTATAAAATACATATTATTTGAGTGTTGCTATACTATCCTATGTTAAAAAAAGCAAGCCTCTTTAGTAAATTATATTGTAAATAGATCACTCCCTACTAAAATAAAAAACACATAAACCAGTTTGCCTAAATAGAGATTAGATATAGAAAACCACCACCGCAAAATTATATTCAAACAGTCCTTAAGTTATTTTATAATTACTTGTACAAATTGTATGGATAGTAAAAATATAGTATAATACATACGCATAAAATGACAATTTAAACAATACATAACAATAATGAACCTAACTTTAATAGTCATAGTAAATTGATGGCAAAGATAAAAGTTTGCTAGTTGACAATAATTGTGAGGTGCATCATAAAATGAGTCTGGTTGTATACCTCATCACTTTTAGAAAGTAACGACAAAATTAGATTTTGTAGTATGTTTATTTACAATAAACTGTTTTTGTAAAATACAGTAAATTGTATGAAACAGACAGGATATTTACAGTTGTGTATCTTTAAAGGCAATTTTCTCCAATGTGTGTTTTCCTACATTTACACATTTTTTCTGTTAAGCATACTTCTAGTACAACTTAAGCCTCAATCACCCTTGATTATTTTAGGTGAAAATCTTACCAAGACCATAAGAAAGGAAATCGTACTGCGTCTGCACATGAACTTTCTTGGCTCGGTGAGTTTTACCACAGCTCCGCAGAGTCACGGTAAGACTTCCAAGGCTTTAAAACTCAACTTGCATACTTTCAGTCATTAAGTTTCACTGAGTTACGGTGTTTGCACTGGATTTTTTGCTAGGTAAAATTGTGTCAGTAAGTTTTACTGGGTAAACAGGACTCTGTGAAACTTACTGTTTAGCTCAGTAAGTTTTCCTGTCACAGTAAGTTACCGGGTCGTTTGCACAGGAGTTATGGTAAACTTACTAGTCAGTCAGCAAGTCTTACCAAAAAAGTCTAATGTCATTGTAGCCTTAGATATATCAACAATGGTATAGCAAATTTGACAAAAAATAATGCAAGTTAAAATGGTGCCAGACAGCAAGTTAACAGTTCAGTGTTAATGACAGATATATATCAAACGTTTTGTAGTACTCATTTACTTTTCTTTAATAAAAATATAGTAGACAAATTTAAAGTCACCCAACATGCATATAATTTAATTGATCATGAGTCTAAGTACTGTGTAGTGGTACAGCAAATGTAAAAATATGTATTATTTAATGTCTGTCACTGATCTCAATGATTACAAAAACAAAACACGGATCGTTTTGTGGCGGAAAAAATGACAATGGACTTAACTGCACATGCCCAAATCTCCCTGTATGTCGGCCATGAAAAATCTAGGACAATTTTCGTGATGTTTTACCATCCTCCCAAAAGCAACGATAGATCAAGCCTTTTGAAACCAAAGATCTAGCATGAACTAGACTTGACTGGTCAAAACGAAGTGTAATTGAAATT
Source organism: Nesometra sesokonis (assembly GCA_025631205.1). Lineage (NCBI taxonomy): Eukaryota > Metazoa > Echinodermata > Crinoidea > Comatulida > Antedonidae > Nesometra > Nesometra sesokonis. The sequence continues at coordinate 13,231 of JAOTQE010089851.1, forward strand.
GATTGACAAGAGTGAATGGAGTCTACCTTTACAAAACCCTCAAGAGTAGTTAGTTGAGGCTAGCCTACTATGCCTAGGCCACTAGCTTAGGCTAGGCTTTCATGCTGTAGGATAGTGGTGTTTGCTCTTTTGTTTTTGTAATCATCAAGATCAAAATTGTTGTAGTCAAAGTTATCTAAAATCACAATTTGTAGATCTTCTTACAAAAGAGTGAATTCAGTTTTCTGACAATTAAATAGTATCCCAGAGGCCTACTCTCCATCATGTAAAGCCATGGTCATGATGAAAGTGGCAAGTTTGTCGCCATCGTGAAAAACTAAACGTGTTGTTCTGAGAACAAACACTGCGTACGCACATCAATGCGTTAACCGTCACAGAACAATCCGTCGTGCAAAACGAAAGCTCAAGACTATACTATTTTGACATTACAAACCAATCTCACATAAAATGTCCTCAATATATCTTAAAAAATTCAAAATTGTGAGGCCAATGTAGGTCAACACATAGGTTAACTTGACTGTAAAACAAACTGGATCGACCAAAGTGTTGTTGGTAATGGGAGAGTAATTACACTATAACATAATACAAACATGTGGATGAGTTCAGGCACAGTAATTATCCCTGGGTTGATATCTTCTATGTCATATTATTGAAGCATTAAGTCTTACAACCTATATACAATATGCATCATTACAATGATTAATAATGATGTGATGAATTTATCAAGGTGATTAATTTTGTGTACAGTAAGTGCATAGATTAAGATTTAATCTCAATAGGGATGAATCAAGATAGAAGGCACTACAGTAGACATAGAAAGGGGAGAGAGATTCAGCTTGTTGCTTAAAATGTTACAAGTAATATTGCCAATAATTAAACTTTACATTGTGTTTTTCCAAGGCCTCTACATAAGTGCTTAACATTATTACTCACATTAACAAATACCTATGTAACACAGATGTAGGTCCCTTTGGAATCATTTCATTAATTGTTGCAGCTGTAATCAGTGTATTACACATTTTTATATGGCTGAAAGTGAGCAACAAAGGACTCAAATGTTAAATTTAACAGCTAAATTTGCAGAAGATTGGAAAATGGAGTTCAATCCTTCCAAATCTAATATAATGGTGATAGGCAAAAAGATAGATAGACATAAATTATGGAAACTAGGAAATGAGTATATTCATGAATGTGAATCATATAAATATCTTGGGGTTGTTATCTCAAGAAACTTAAGTGACCACAGCCATGTTGAACATGTTATTCAGAAGTGTAACAAACTGATAGGTTATATTAAGGCCATAATAGGTAACTTAAATAATTATAACAGGTTTATTATGGTGACATCTTGTGGCGAACAATTGTTATCGCATCCATAAATTATGGCAGTTCAATCTGGTTTGGAAACAAAAGTGATTCCGAAAAAAATTGAAAGGTTACAGCTAAAAATGGCTCGATTTATTCTAAAGGCATCACGCAATACTCCGACAATCACACTGTATGGTGATCTTGGGTGGTCAAAAATTAGTCATATTCAAAATGTACAAAGGATTAATTACATAAATAGAATTTTAAAGCTTGAGGAAGATCGTTGGCCCAAGATTC
>JAOTQE010089862.1:0-14835 GCA_025631205.1 Nesometra sesokonis
TTTATAACGTTGGCCAGATATATGCAAATTTTCGGGAATGCTATACATGCATTTGTTTGAATTTCATCAACAAGCAATAAATATTTATTATAATAAATTTTTTAAATAATAGGGACATAAACAGGAAAATTAACTTAGACAGGAAAATAGATAAGAATAATAAGTTCTTCATTAGATTATTAGAATGGTTTTTAATAATTAGGACGATCAGTGTACATTGATTGAAACATCGAGTAGCTTAGAACTACATACGTGGTGTACCGCAAACGTAAAATGTTTATTTAAATATTTATTTTCATTAATTTTTTAAATAATAAAGACATAGACAGGAAATTGAAATAAGACAAGAAAAATAAATAAGAAAAATAAGTTTTTCAATAGATTATTATAATGGTTCTTGATAATAACATGTATTTTTTTTTCTAAAGGTAATTTGAACTCCTATGAATGGAGTACGTCTTATGATAATCCAACTATGCCTCGTCAAGAAGTCAGTAGCAGTGATGACGATGAGGAAGATGCATTCTGTGGGCCTTATATGTAAGTCTGTAATTTAAGTTTCTTAAATATATCTTAACTTATTTTTAATCATTATATTTTGTTAAATCTTTGTAAGAACTTACTATTGTTTCTTGAAATCTTCAACATCTGACCATTGTTGATTATGGTATTTAAATATGCTTAACTACTTTTGCAAAGATCAACTATCCCTTTGAAAAAAATAACACCCTCTGACTAGGTAGGTCTACCATGTTAAATTACAAGGAAGATCTACCTAGAAACACAGAGAACTACCTAGTAAGGTAATGTATCATTACCTTGCCTGTTGATGTTATTAATGCCTTAAGCTTTATTATAAATAATGGCTGTGTTTTCCTATGTGTACTTGTACAGCATTGTTGATCATATCCTTAGTAGTATCCATTGATATAGTTTTTATAGGGTTAACCCTGTTAACTACCTATATCAACCATGTCGCTACCATTATCTACCATGTTAACAGAGTTATTTTTTTCAAAGGGATGGCTGAACAATGTAAATTTAAGCCCCATTCCTTCAAAAATTTTGTGTTGTCAAAATAGCTTTCTAGATACTACTATTTTGTATTCAAATTCATAAATATAATTCTGATCTGCCGTGTTTATGTCATATTACTTCAAAATTTTAAAAATGCAAAATAAGTATAGATTTTGATTTTTGGGTGGATCTTAAAAATAATGCGGATGAATAAGCATGAAAAAATTTGATAATGTTTAGCTTTTTTTCTACTTGAGAATAAAATTAAACAAGTATTCAGTAACTAAACATGTTTATTATTTTATAAATAATAAACAGGTAAATTTCCAAAGAAATTTAATTTTGTGTTGATTTTGGAAGGAATGTTCCTTTAAACTTCAGTGGATCTGTGGAAGCAGTTGGTGTAGCCGTGGCGTTTCGGGCCAATCATGGGGTCGGTGGTTCGAGGCTCACTCTGGTCGACTGTTTGTGTTCCTAGGCAAGACACTTTATCCATTTTGCCTCTCTCCACCCTGGAGTATAAGTGGGTACCTGGTACAAATGCCATATGCACTGATTACGGCTGCAACATTATGGAATGGATTGTATTCCATAGGTGTTTGTCTCAATGACTGGGGCTAATAATTGTGAAGCGCTTAGAGGCATTGGCAATAAGCCCTATATAAATGTCACATACAGTTGAACCTCCCGTAAGCAGACACCCTCGGGTCCGGGAAAAGTGTCCGCTTACGGGAGGTGTCCGCTTACAAGAATTTCGGCCGATAGAGGGTCAAAGTTGTAAAAGTATACATCCTTATGTCTCACATTTCACAGCCCTTCTCAGCATAAATGGCCTTTCACATATTTCTAGATACTGCCTTATATAATTTATTAAATATTTATTAAATATATTTTTTAATCATTTTTAAGATTGCTTAGGTAATATGATTCTCAGCAATTACAGTATAAGGACGATTTTATATAGAAATTTGTATTCGTTGTACAGAAAAATCACAAAATTTTCTGTGATGTCCGCTTATGGGAGGTAAATTAGCATACAAAAAAACCTAATTTTTAAGACAAAAAGTGTTTGTGTCCGTTTACGGGAGGTACCAGATGCACTGATTAGATAGCAAGAACAAAAGGGTCTTTGAATTAGTGTCCGTTATGGGAAGTGTCCGCTTACAAGAGGTGTCCGCACAGGGAGGATCAACTGTATTACTATTATTAATATCATTATCATTATTATTATTATCTTTTAGGACAATGTCAGCAGAAAGTGATTCTCTTGATGGCATAATATTTGAAGACCCTGATTTTGGTACTTCTGGCAAATTCAACGATTCTTTCAGTTATGATGTATGTGTAGTTGGTTCAACATAAGTAGTCATTTTTATTGTTAAGAACATTAAAGTTTGACTGAAAACATATGTACTCACAATAGAACGTTGAAAATGAATACAACTTACAACCTAAGAGCTCACAATGTAACATTAAAGTTGTTTCCCTATGCATTGGTGGTGTAATTTTAAAGATGTTAAAATCAAACATTTGTTTAAATTGAAAGAAAGTAACCATATTAATAAGAATAAGTATTATAACAATTATTAGTATTATTATTGTTGTTGTTGTTGTTGTTGTTGTTGTTATTAGCAACCTTATTATGTATATAAAAATTATGTGTGAATGATATCTTAAAATGTATTGTCTCTTAAAAAATTAAAAAAAATATTGTTAGAATTACTTGCTAATTTTGAAGAAATATTGTCTAGTTTTTTCAGTGTTATATCCTTAAAATATTAACAAAATTACATTAAACAGCTGGCAGCCACTATATTTTTATTCATTTTTCAGTTTAAAGTTTTTAATAATTAGTAATAATAAATTTTAAAATACTGTAATTTCAATTCATATGTTCTTAATTTTTATGTTACTTTATAATAACAAGTTAATCTCAAAATTAATGTTGATTTTTTTTAGTAATTTTCAAGGGACAATGAATATATGATTTTATAAGAAAATATGTATGTTTTATAGGATAAAAAATCAAGCTCATATTCAAAGAATAAGAGTTCTAAGACATCAGTGGAGGAGGGGTCGAATGGTAGCTTACAGTACCTTTATATCCAGATGGAGTTCTGTGAGAAGAGTACACTACGGACAGCTATTGATTCTGGGTTGTGGAAGGATAGCAAGAGGGTTTGGAGATACTTCAGAGAGATTGTGGAGGGATTAGTACATATACACTCACAGGTGCATAGTAGTTTGTTCTTCATTTTGTGTCATATCCAACCATGAGTTGTTTCCCACTTATATGATAAGAACTACAGTTGAACTTCCCATAAGCGGACACCTTTAGGTCCGGGAAAAGTGTCCGCTTACGGGAGATGACCACTTACGAGAATTTCCGCTGATAGAGGGCCAAAGTTATAAAATTATGTATATGTCCTTATGTCTCACATTTCATGGCTTTCTCAGCACAAATGACCTCTCAAATTTCTAGACACCGCATTCTGTATTTTATTAAATATTTTTTTGCCATTTTTAAGATTGGTTCAGTAATATGATTCTTAGCCATTACAGTAAATGGATTATTTTGCACAGATATTTGTATTCGTTGTACAGAAAAATCACTGAAGTTTCAGGGGTGTCCGCTTTTGGGAGGTAAATTTACATACAAAAAATCCAAATTTTAACACAAAAAGTGTCCATGTCCGCTTACGAGAGGTACCATATGCACTGATTAGATGGGAAGAACAAATGGGTCTTTGAATTAGTGTCTGTTATGGGAGGTGTCCGCTTACGAGAGTTGTCCACACAGGGAGGTTCAACCAAGGAGGTTTTATAGTGAACTATAAAACCTCCTTGGTTATACAGTTGACCTTCTCATTTACACACCCCTTGGGCTGGAAGGTGTTTGTAAATGAGAAAAAAGGTTCATGAAAACTGCTCAAGAAAGGCCTCCAAAACACTTATTTGTGGTTATTTTGTGCTCTTGGTTGTTAAAAAATGTCGTTTAAATGAACTAAGAAGAATAAAATATGAAAAACAAAAAAATATCAAAGATAAATTATCGAATAATTACGTCAGTGGCCATTATTTTACTGACGTCATTAACAGAATAGTGTTTGTAAAATAGAAGGTTTGTAAATGAGAAGTTGTAAATGAGACGGTTGACTGTATTTGTAATGAGATTTTTGTTTTCAATCACAACTGTTGCAAAATCTGTAATTTTTCTATTATTTAACACTGTAATTTGAGTAGTAGACCCACTTTTGATTTTGAACTCACTTTGCAACATGTTTTTCAGCATTGTTTCATTACCCAAATGTTGTGAAATTTTACCCATTAGATCACAACTAATTTTTCTATAGATTTTTCCATATAAATTTTAATCCTAGAGTTTCCCTTTAAAAGCCAGAATTACGACAGTTGTGCCAACCACCTATTTAGCACAACCTGCACAACACAAAACGAGCCGACCATATTTATTACATAAAATGTTGTGGTTAAAATTCACTTACGAGAGGTTCAGCTGATAGAGAGCCAAACTTTCTAAAATCACATACATACTGCTTATGTCTGAAATTTTGTGGCCTTCCTCAACACAAGGGCTCAAATTGTTTAGACACCAAAATTTATATTTTATTAAATTTTTATTTATTTTTAAAATCAGTTGGTTCAGTAGTATTTTTATATTTTCAGACATTATAGTGTAAGGGTTTTGTATTTAAATCTCAAGTCAAGAAAATTTCTTTTATGGTCCCTTATGGGAGGTAACTTATCATACAAAAAATTTCAAGCAAAAAATTTTCCGTGGCCACTTTCAGAAGGTAGCCACTTACGAGAGGTACCAAATGCACTGATTACATAGGAAGAGGCTTTTGAAGGAGTGGCCGTTATAGAAGGTGATTACTTATGAGAGATGTCCGCACAGAGAGATTCAACTGTACCATACTTGTATTGAAGTTAGGCAGTACTGAGCGTAGTTCAGTATTATGATTACTGTCTTGTTTTTTCTTTTCTTTATCAAGCAATTGAGTCAGTTAAACTATTCATTTATTTCTGTAGGGCATGATCCACCGTGACCTCAAACCAGTAAACATCTTCTTGGATTCTGTAGACCATGTGAAGATTGGTGACTTTGGTTTAGCTACTATACATTCACTGAGTGTTATGAGTGATCCGTTAGCTGAAACAACTGCGAATCCACCCAACCCTGATGCCTCTCACTCAGGGGAGGGGACAGGTAATTAACTACGATATTGCTACACTTTTTCTCTGTGTACTTTAATGGCTTTAAACAAATAAATGAAATTGATGCCCCTTGCTAGTATTCTTTTGTTCACTATAACTATTCTTAAATTGAAGGTTTGAGATTTGCGTTTTGTGTGTATAGAGATGCTGAAATCCACAAAGATTTAAAATTGATATAACTGAACCAAAGTAATAAAAAAATGTGAGGTCTCACCACAAAATGAGTCGTATCGTAGGTGAGATCAAATTGAGATAATCACCAAAATAGGTCTGATGTCAAATTTTTGAGAAATTTAGTTTCAATCAATTATGAGTACTATGGTACTTATATCTCATTATAATATACTTTTTAAGTCAGTTTTCATGCAGGAAAGTGTCCTACAGACAGATTTTCTGAGATTGATAATCTTTTGTTTCTTTATTTTTCAATTGATTTATTGGTGATTTTCTCTAAACCAAGTTTCCATGCATGAATTTTTTAAATGCTCATATCTTTGGATCTACTTATCCAATGAATGTCATTTAAAGTTTCAATTACAACTTACATTATGCTCTATTAGAGGGTACCAATAACTCAATTTTTGATTTTCCTATCATGAGACTCATTTTGAGGTGAAACCTCACAAATATAATTTCTCTTTACCAATGTATTGCTGTAAGAGTGGAAGCCCAGGCATCCCCTTATTGTAGTACTGTAATCATTATGGAAAGTCAAAGTTGAGGGATAAACCCACCCCACCACCACTTGTAAACTAAAATAATTGAATAATGCAATTGGTCTTATATACCCACAGGTATAAATCACATGACTGGTAAAGTTGGTACAGCTTTGTATGTTAGTCCTGAGTTGTGTAAAGGCAGGGGTACTTACAACCAGGTAGGTATTATAATAATAATATTTATACTAAAATAATTCAGTGGTGTCTGTACATACTAGTTATGGGCAATGATAAATAAAATTGATACTTAAAAAACTACTTGCTAGTTCCAATAGCTGTCCCATTATTGAGAGAATTTATTTCATCATTCTATATTTATTATTATGTTGGAGCACAACATTAATGTTAATAAAACACATTTCATTAAAGGTCAACCTAATGTACACACCATCATGTTGCGATTCAATATTTTAACATTAATTATATCATCATCATTATGTCATCATTCCTAATTATTATAATGTAAATAGCTTACTGACACTGACACTTTAACACTGCAACAATTTTTGAGAAAGTGAATCAGTTCATTGAGTAAAGGGGTTTTCTACACAATTTCAATTTAATACCAAATCTTGACTTATGAACTTGAGTCAGTCTTGGCGAGTTGATTAGTATTTGGGTGTGAACACGTTGTTAATTTTTACACACTATGTAAACACACGGCATTGAGTTTAATTCATAGTATAGTAAAATTTTGAATTTTTTTTTTGGACAAAATAGAATTTTGAAAGAAATGTCCCTTTAACAATTTAATCTTAATAAAATTTAGAAAAACCATTAAACTGCTTTTTTTAAATTTGTTGTAGAAAGTTGATCTGTACAGTCTTGGTATTATCTTCTTTGAGATGTGCTTCGCTTCATTGAGCACTGGTATGGAGCGTGTCAAGATACTCGGTAATTTACGAAAGGTAGGTCAAAGTTCAACTGTTCTACTTGAACATTTTCAGAAAAATAAAATTCACCAGAATGAAACTGTATAACCTTTTTTATTGAAACATAAGCATCTCCTGGAACCCCCAAAACAGCAAAGTCACCAAACATCAGTCTGCTTCCCAGAAAAGTAAGGTTGTTATTAGAATTTATTCTTCTGTGCTACTGTAAGTGGAAATTTTAGAACTTACTTATCTTTGATTATTTTAAACAAGTCTTGATTAGTCCTCTGCCAGAGAGTGGGCCTGTTGAACTTGTCCTTGGTTTTTTTTCATATACATGCTGGCCATGTTGGTCCATGCTAGAACATCTTCAGGTTTTGATTTGAAAATTCTTGGACTGCTAGCCTCTTGTTGGACGGCAATTTGGACATCTTTTCCAAATTGATTTGACTGAAGAAGACACTCAAGCTGTATATAAATTAAATAAATCAAGTGCCCTAATTACCTCCGCCAACGAAGTTGGCCGGAGGTTTTGTTTTGGTCCCTGTTTGTGTGTCTGTAAACAACCTAAAGCCACAATTTTCATCAGAAACTCTTGAAACTTGGCTACAATATTTCTTGACTAATGATCTCAAGTTGATTAAATTTTGAAGGGGCAGGGTCAAAGTAAAGCAGAGGGTCCAATTCACGTAATCATCCATACATTCTGGCATACTTGTATCATACACTTCAAACTTCCTTCATATTTAAATATGTGGAAGTCAGTGTCATGACCGCAATAGATAATATGTTCTATTTAATAGTGAACCAGTTAAAAAGATCCAAGGACATTGGCGGAGGTTTGCACTTAGCGAGAGCAACTTCCTACTCTTCTACGTAATTACCAAACTTGAAAATTACTAGGAAATTGTAGTTCTCTATTAATAGTTCTTTGGTTAGAAAAATGTTGGTCATTTGTTTTAATAATTAATATTTCAGGAATCAATACAATTTCCTGATGAGTTCGATGAGATTGGCATGGCGGAGCATGCAATCATCATTCGATGGCTGTTAAACCACGACCCCAGTCAGCGACCAATGGCTGCTGAGTTACTACGCAGCAAGCATATACCCCCCGCCGAGGAAGAGAATATACGACTGAATGAGATGCTGATCCAAACGATAGCTAACACGGAATCAACCGGTTATCACCGCATGATGTCAGAGCTCTTCTCGCAGGAAGTTACTTCTACTGCTGACTTTATTTATGATACGGACATACACAAGGTACTGATACCCTCTATAAGTAATTTTTAGCATTTTACCATGAAAATCAGTTGGCTAAACTGTTGGTAGTCACTGTATTGTGCTAAGTCATGAAGACTCTGTCTCTGAACTTCCATAGAATACATAGCCCCAAAGTGCAATGCCATGGAAGCACCTACTATTGAAGAACATATCCAGAATCCAACCAATCAAATCACTTTACATTTTAACATTGTTGCTACGTCAAAATTGCGCTCCCCCCCCCCCCCAATCTTTCATAAAAGTTTCTGATTTACCAAAAAATTGAAGTAAATTTAATAAAAATACAAAGACTATTGACAACATAAAATATATGTAACATACATAAATAAATTTTATGACAAAAGAGTGTTAAAAGTACAATAATTATAAAACAGCTATGATATTTAACTCAAATATTTGTGACAAAGGCTGACGACTATCAATAGTAGACACCTACATGGGATTGCAATTCCACAGTGTTAAGTTCACTATCTAGCCGTATGTAATAAATCTATGATCTATCTTCATATTTTATAGGGTCAATATCATCTAAAGCAGTCTGTAATAGAGCAAAATGTCTACTTCACTATCTGCCGAGTGTTTGAGAAACACGGAGCAACACGACTTTCAACACCGTTACTTCTTCCTAAGAATGAGCTGTATACGAATACAGAGATGTGTGTTACTGTGATGGATCACAGTGGAGGGCTTGTCACGCTGCCCTATGACCTCAGGGTTTGTAGTAAAGAATTTACAAATTTAAAAATAATTTAATATAGAATTTCCAACCAAAGCATGAATAATTCAATTAAAAACTAAATTTAATGTGATTAATAAATTAAAAATGCAATGCAAAATCAAATTAATAAAAATACTACAAATAGATGAAAAAAATATTACAAGCAAGATTACAATACAGTAAAATACAATACAAATATTTGTTTATTCTGATTAAAGTACCCTTTCAATACAAACTTGTACTGGTCTCCCAAGAGGTCCAAATTTGCTAACAATATAATTTATATTTACAACATTATCTTACCTTACCTGCAGTAACAGTACTCCAGTTGGTTCTATCAACGGCCATTTGTTTTGCTTGGTTCCATGTCCTCTATCACAGATAATCTCTCTCCTTTTTCGCCATGTAGTCTTGGGCCGCTCGACTCTTCTCCTACCTTCTGGTTTTCATGACATTGCTGTCATACAATGGCTATTGGCTTCCATTCTCATCACATGGCCAATCCATTTCCATCTTCTAATTTTGATCTCTTCGCTTACTCTTTCATTTTAGTGATTGTTACAACATTAAGTGAACAGAAATTATAGACTAATATATTTACAAATGGTTTTTGCATTGCAACAAATTAAGTAATAACAAATCTTTACGTATATTAACTGGAAGTTCATTCCATAACACTGAGGCTCTGTAATAAAAACTTATTTCATGAGAGTTATTCCATGTAGGAATTATTAGAGTACTAGATGATTGACTTATAGTATTTTTAGTGTGAAGAGAGTCCATGAATTTGAATATGTTTGATAAATAAGATAGTGAAGAACCCTGCAAGCAATAAAAAACCATGATTTTTACACTATAATTCCATCTGTCATTGACATTCTTCCACTTGACATCAGCTCTACAATTGGTGTGTACATATCAGCATGTAAAAAAATCCTAGATATAAGTCAGTTTTTAAGACTCATCATCACTTCACACTAAGTTTCGTTTTTCCATATTTTATTTCTATTCTATTTCAATAAGTTTATTTCAAATCAAAATCAATTATGTATAAAAATAAATAGTAGTGGAAACAAATGTCGTATTACAGTGTAAACTTACAATTATATAAAATTATGGAAATTAATATTAATTAATACAACATAAATTTATTGGATTTATTGAAATTGCAAAATGAAAAAGGAATAAGCAAAATAGGCAAAATAAAACAAATGCCTTTAGTATGACCTCCATAATAATATTAATAATGATAATGATAATAATGATAATGATAATAATGTCAATAACAATGGTAATAATAATAATAATAATAATAATAACAACAACAATAATGATATGATAATGCAGTACTGTATATTAAAATAAATTAAGTGTATTTACTTGTTTGCTAATTAATTTCCCTATTCACTGATATTATTATGGTGAATGAAAAATAATGTATTTCTTTACTCCAAGGTTTCATTTGCAAGATATGTTGCAAGAAATAACATCACACGATTAAAACGGTAAGAAATCATAAACACCTGTGGCTCGCCTTTTACCACAAATAAATTGTTTTATTTATGTTAAAATCTGAATCACAAATCAGTTAAAACATTGCCATTGTGTCAGTGAAATGTCAGTAAAGTAACTGACTATATGTTTTTATGTTCAACAACAAAACTATTAAAAATATTAAAGATGTATTTTCACTAAAAAACGACCAAAAATTCATATACCATTAATTTTGAAATTAACTTGCTCATATTAAAGTAACATCAAAGTTGTGAACTTGAGAATAGAAATTACTGTATTTAAAAACTGTTTACTAAGATTTTTACACTGCAAAGTTACCAAAATTTTAGAGGCTTCCAACCTTTTTATAGATTAATATTGCGAAGCAGGGGTAAATATTGTTTAATATTCTAATTTTGGGTGGAATGATCATAATTTATATATTTCTTCAAAATAAGTAAGTCATTTTCAAAATCAATTTTTTGTCAATTTCAGGTGACAATACATCTTTAATACAATTAATTAACAATTTTATTACAATAAAAATATGTGATAGAGCCAAAGGAGGGAAAAGTTGAAAAATTGAAAATTGGATTATTTATAAATTACGAATCTATACATTATGATCATTAACATGAAAAATAAATCAGTTTAATACGATGTTTCCTTGTGAAGTTGTGAACAGTCAAATTTGATTATCCAAAAAGTAAGTTTCTAGAAAACTGCATTTGTAAATTGCTTATTAGTATACCATGACTAAGCAAGGTCATTTAAATGACAGGCTTAAATTATTTTTCACATGGTGAAATGTAACAGTTTCTTTAGAAACCAGAAGAATTGTTCCAGTTTTAAAAAAAAGGTATACTTTATTTCTACAGATATTGTATTGATCGAGTTTATCGTGAGAAGCGTTTATTTGGAAGTCATCCCCGTGAGTTGACGGAATGTGCATTTGACATTATAAGCAACACACAAGGAACACTAATACCTGATGCTGAAGTATTGCATGTTGTTACCGAGATCATTAACGAATATCCATCGTTACAGGTAATTACATGTAATTTAATTAATTTCAATTGAAATGGGCAGATATATTAATTTACCATTAGAGGATCGGATCTGCCCTTTATGCAATGTAGGTGTTGAGGACGAATTCCACTGTCTGACCACAATAAAGTTATTTTTTTGATGTCTAACAGTGACCGTTGTTGTTTATTTGTCAGAGTTGCTAACAATATTCTGGAATCCCATCGTGAGTTCTTGATTAAACAGCAAAAGAGTTAATTTCATTCCATGTTTAAATGTCTTTGTATATTGTATCTTTTATCATTTTTACCAAACACTTTAAAATTTACTTATTGATAAGTTGTCACTCATATAGGCACATATATCTGGCCATTGTTTTATTGGGTGTGACAGAAATAAATAATAATAAACTGTAATTGTTATAAGGGTCATATTTAGGATTCTGTGTTGGGGTGGGGATGCTAAAGTGGTGTGCCAGGCTTGTACGCAATATGATTCTGATGCTCAGATTGTGTTTGAAAAAAAAATATGCCTATATATGGTCATGATTACATCACACCATGACCATAATTAGAATTATTATTTCCATATATTAAGATTGTTTTATCAAATAATTTTGATAGTCTGGATTGAGCATTACAAACAAATAATGGGATATTTGCAATAAAATACCTTCATTTGCATCCATATATTAACAGCCTTGATGTTGAATTTAGAAATCGTTTTGAATTAATAGAATTTTCTGTCAGTTTTAGTGTTGGTTTAAACCTACTATGCTTCCTCTAAATCTACATCTTGTTTAGGGTTTTTAATATTTCCCTACCATCCAGTTTTATTAAAATTAACAGTAACTGTAGTAAACTTAACAGCAATAAATTACTGCAGTAACTGCAGTAGATTCATGTTGGCATGATCCCTAAACTCAACAGTTTGATCACACACATGCACATACACACAGAAGTTGTGTTGAAGTTAGGGTAACCTAAAATTAGAAGCAGGGAGAGTGCATTAATAGTGTTGTTGGTTTTATGCATATTTGGCTAAATGACAACTTACTCAATTTAAAAGATTGCATTTTAAATTGTTTTCAGGCTCGGAATTATTTCATCCACATGAATCACACCCTACTGTTGACAGCTATCCTAAACCATTGTGGAATACCTGAGAAGCAACATGAATCAGTCTACAACATTCTGAGTGATGCTAAAGTTGAAAGGTTAACCAAAGTACAAATACAAACAAGACTTGTCAGTCTATCCATTACTGAACAACAAGTAAGTTGTAGAAATGTCATAATGCAATCGTGTCCTAAAGGATTTGTCTCACAACAAATCTAATCTAAATGGAAGCAGTTGGCGCAGCGGTTGAGTTCGGTTCAAAGCTTACCCTGGTCAGCTGCTTGTGACACTATCCACATTGCCTCTCTCCATCTAGGAGTATAAGTGGGTACCTGGCTGATTATGGCTGCAATATTATGGAATGGATTGTATTCCATAGGTGTTTGTTCTAATGACAAAGGGTAATAATTGTGAAGTGCTTAGAGGCATTGGCAATAAGGTCTATATAAATGTCACATATTATTATTAAATCCCCATTGTTGTCAGTCCTTAGCAATCATTGTTTCTTTCTATGTTTTTGTCTAGTACACTGGTACAGTTGTGTACTGACACACACTTGGAGAATTTTTTGTTCCCAGTTTGAATCCATTACCACTCTCATTGTCTTTTGGTTGGAGGGTTACAACACAAGTTAATGTAAAAATCTGAAATGTTTTCCTACGGAATGTTTATTGTGACTAACCAAATATAGTAGAATCAAATTTCAATTTTTTTTTCAAAATTGCCACCAAAACCAAAAGCAGCTATTCTTGCTGTAAACCCATGATGTCTTTGCAACCACAGGCCATATGTACTTCATTTTGGTGTCAAATTGTTCAGAGTATGCATTTATATTTACTGTAATAGAACTTTATTAGCAAATTTGCCTGCAATATTATGACATTTAACCTGATATTTATGTATGACCTTTGTATGTCAAAATTTAAATTAAAGAGAAAATTATTAAATTCAAACAACATGTTTTGTTTTTTTTTCAACCATGCATAAAATTGATGATGTAATTATTATTTTTTTAGGTTAGTAATCTGTACATGTATGTTGAGATGGAAGGACCATTAAGCCAGATTAACAGGCAGTTAAAACCAGTGTGTAAGGGCAAGGGACCAAATGCATCAATGGCAAAGCAGGCCTTACATGAATTAGAGACAGTCATCACACATGCCCAAGTGTTAGGAGTTAGAGCTGAGGTAGGTTGATTTATTAACTAGCTAAAAAAGATTCCTCCAAAACAAGTTTTGGAGGAATTTGCACTAGGCAAATTTATACGTGTGTACAAAAAAAAATGTTTATATGCTTGTACGTACAGTTTCATCATTCAAGTGAAATCCTCTACCAAACTGTTTGATTTTTTCAGTTTTTTAAGTGAATTTAGTAAAAATTTTTAATATTGCAAGTAAACATATGTTCAACCAATAAGAGTACTAGAATAAATTTGACAGGTCTATAATCATCAAACCAAGTGAACTTATGGTCAAAACAAAAATTTACGCAAATTCACACTATGAACAACTTTTGTAATTTTTTAGACGTGGAAAGCGTCTCAATAAACAGCTTTTCAAAACTGTCTGTCGGTCTTGTCATGCACATTTGTGACTATTTGCGTTTTGTTCTATCCATATATAATTTCTGATAGCCAGAATTGTGTGGGTGTCATTTTTTAATATCTACGAGATATTAAACAATTAATTAATCATCAACTGGAAATACATTAACATTAAAATTGAATTAAAATATTGTTATAAATACACTTTTAAATGCTTACTTCCCTATTATTTTTTGTTTCTGGAGTTATGCAAATTGTGAATAACACCTCAGGCTACTACACTCGGTGACTTTAAGGGTGAGGATATATGACGTATCCGTTTTCATTATCGTATTTTGTAAAGTTGCGAAAACCTCCTATTCAAAATATTTTTATTAATTAAGTACACAGTGTAACCCCTACTCATCTCTAGAGATGTACTGGGCTCTTTATAGTGCACATTAGCCAATACATATTGCTTAACATCTTGGCCATTGGACTCATGAAATTAAACTTGTTATAATTTTTCAAACTCTTTCATTCATGTACCACATTTTTATGATAATTATTGATTTATATTTTCATTCTTTCAGATAAAACTTTCTCTGTCGTTAGTATACAATGTTCATCTTTACTCTGGGATAA
This sequence comes from Nesometra sesokonis, assembly GCA_025631205.1. Classification (NCBI taxonomy): domain Eukaryota; kingdom Metazoa; phylum Echinodermata; class Crinoidea; order Comatulida; family Antedonidae; genus Nesometra; species Nesometra sesokonis. The sequence goes on from JAOTQE010089862.1 coordinate 14,655, forward strand.
TGTTCCAGTTTGCTGCTAATTTACGTCGTAAAAAGGGCAAAAGTGGTATGGATGTCCTGGCTGCTGGTGGCAGATATGATAAACTTGTAAGATACCAGTTCACTCCCTTTGAAAAAATAACTCTGTTAACATGGTAGATAATGGTAGTGACAAGGTGGATAAAGGTAGTTAACAGGGTTAA
>JAOTQE010089873.1:0-14833 GCA_025631205.1 Nesometra sesokonis
GTTCTTTGAATTACAAAATTTTTCCCAAAAACTGAGCTTTTTACCCGAAAAAAACTTGTAAAATCTAGCATAATTGACAAATTTTTAATTGGTTTGAACTTAGGACTATTTCTGTTCACTATATAATTAATTCTAAATGGATTGGACGAGCTTTGCGTATACTTTGCGCACATTTAAACCACTTTGTTCTTCGAATTATGAGCATTTTTCCCAAAAATTTGGATTTTTACCCCCAAAAAAACTTATAAAATCTAGCATAATTGAGAATGTTTTTATTGGTTTGACCTTAGGTGTGTTCCTGTTTACTATATAATTAATTCTGAATGAATTGGACGAGCTTTGCGCATACTTTGCGCACATTTAAACCACTTGGTTCTATGAATTGATTATTTTTCCCAAAAACTGGGCTTTTTACCCTAAAAAACTTATAAAATCTAGGATAATTGATAATTTTTTTTATTGGTTTGACCTTAGGTGTGTTCTTGTTCACTATATAGTTAATTCTGAATGGATTGGACGAGCTTTGCGCATACTTTGCGCACTTTGCATTTACTTTGCGCACTTTGCGCTTACTTTGCGCATTTTAGCAATACCCAAACCGGGGTGCCACGCAAGGGAAAGAGAAATCACCAAAAAAAATCACCGGAAGTTAGTGGACTCACAATGCATTATGGTCTACACTGAGTTTGCGCAGTTGCCTTTTTTAAATTGATTTGATTGGATGATATTTTATCGGATAATCCAAATTTCCTGCAGAAACACGGCCTTTGTACACAAGAGATGATTTGCTATTGGTAAACACTATACGTGCCAACTCTCTTGCATAATGCAAAAGTCTCACAAAACAGGGACCTATTTTGAACATCTCATGCATACATCATTTATCTCACATTTTAGTAGAATTCTCATGCATTAGACAAATGCACACAGTCTTCTCAAGTATGAGAAAATATAGAGCAAAATACGCTAAAAATGGACCCAGAACAGTGGAATGATGAATGAAAATCTCAAGACATTGGACAAGTAACATTTTTTTGCTCATCAGATTGAAATCTTAGAACATGGAGCTCAGCACCAGAAGCGGGTTATGACTCATGCACCACTGTCAAAAAAGTTGGCAGGTATAAAACACTGACCTTGTGTTCCAAAAAAATTTGCATCACTGGTTGAGATATTTATTGTTCTTATTAGGATATTACTTACCTTAGCTCCTTGGATTTTCTTGATAGCATACATATCAGTCTTCAACCCCAATGTTTGAAGGTCTATGCTGGCTTTGCCATTACTATCACCATCCTTCTTGTTGTCTTTAAGTTGTAAGACCTGATCTGCAGCGGACTGCTAGATAAACAAAACATATAAAGTCATTTTTATACAGTTGAATTAGCTAGTTCTATCACAGCCAGCAAGGGTTGATAGTATAATAATAGTAATAATAAAAATACAGTATCAGTAATAATTAAATATGTAATAAAGCTTTTAATCTGGACTTACATGTTTTATTGTGGCAACGTTTCACGTCTTATCCAAGACGTTTCTTCAGGCCGAATGATGTTATCGTATATATTGACCTGTGACCAGATGTTACCACAATAAAACACACAAGTCCAGATGAAAAGTTTGATTACATAATTAATTATCAACTACCTGGATGAATGATAACTTACACAAACATATAGCAGTATTACTAATAAGAAGCTTATCTCTAGTAACCTGTAGCTTAAGTATATAAGAATGTCATATTCAGTATGATAGGAAACTAATATTTCACAGGTTACTTTTGAGAGTACTACAGGCTGCTACATTCAAAATCTCAAAAATTGAGAAAACTGAATTATACACTATTCTGCCGAACAAGAAGATGTGAAAATGTGCTTATTGTTGATAGTGAGATAATGCTTAAATATCATATTTATTTCATAATTTTGGGCATTTTTTGAAGTATAAGATCAATTCACATAATTAATACATTACATCATAGGATGCCCTAGAACAAAAAAAAATCAAAATCTCAAAAGTGGAGATAATGCACTTATGCAAATCATGGCAATATACTGGGCCTTCTTTGAAGTCCCAAAATTATGTAACTAATGTAAATATAGGTAAACTTCACTCTTTTTAAACTAAACAGTCAGGAAAATTAACACAATTGACCTTCTGAGGGGTTGACTATAACAATTATAAAGTAAAACGATGGATAAAGTACCTTACTCAAGGGCCTAGGCATCTCGCAATCTCAAACACCCAAATTCTGAACTGGGAGTTTCCACTACAACTGCCAAGACAACCCCGCCAATTCAATTTATATGATTTATTACCATAGAATCTTTATGAGGTATCTAACATTTACAAGATAAATATCAATTACAGAGGCATTTCAATTTAAGAACTATTGACTATTTTCACGTCAATCTTGTACAAAACATGTTAAAAGAAATACAATAATATTAAATTACCTGTGGAGGTCGATTTGGCTGCATAGGTTGAATACCTGATGGAGTATCAGCAAAAATGTTGAAGTGTGGGGTTGGGGAGGGTCCCATGGGTGTAGGTCTGTTCTCTGAATCTACTTGATAATTCACTAGACCCCACTGTTCAAGGAATGCATGCACTCTGCAATAAATTAAAATTCAATAAACATTTATTTCTCTTAATATTAAAAACAATTTAACAATATAGTAAATTATTTAAGAGGGGTGAAACCCATAAAGCATAGCTTGAGCAGAGGGTTGTCGGAAAAATAATAAATACTTTGAATATATCAAACACTTTCTAATAATTTAACAATTTTTTTAAGGCCCTGATCTTCATAAACATAACCAATCATGAAGTACCAATCTTTTTCTAGTAGAAGCGATATCTCACGATTGTAATTTTGTCTTATTCATATAAAAAAACTCAGTCCTTATTTATTGTGCAGTTGCAATCCTCCATCACGTTTCCTAGGCCTAGGGTAGACCTAGCCTACACCAGGCTCAGAAGGCCAAACTTTGATTAGCATGCAATGGTATCGCATGATTTTCGAATTCAATCAACCATATGATTTGGCACCCAAAATATGGGTGCGAATGATCACACATGAATTACTTTAGCAGGCCTTATGGTTAAATTAAATTAGCAAGTATGGAATGTCAACAGTGCCTAAAAGAAATCAAGCAATAAAAGCGACTAACCAAAACCATAAGGCCTGTGAGACAGGCTATCTACTAAGTAGTGTACTCCAATATTTAAGAAATTAACAAGTCCTTCTGTGATCGATAGTTCAATTTATAGTAACTTTGCAAAAAGGTCTATTACACAAAAGAGAGCAAACTTTACGAAAAAAAAAATATATTGTTTAACCTGGTACATCCGAAGCTCTACATCTGACCTAAAAATCAATTCTATAAAAGTCAGCATAAAAAAATGGAAATTGTATTTTTGACCCTGCTTGCCTTTAATACACTCACCTCATAATAGCACAAACGTCTCCTGCCAGATTACGCCTACAGGCTGTGAATGTCAGGTAGTCTTGTGGGTTGAGACGATACGTGTCAACCATGAAGTTTCGGTAGGCCAGGTACCTAAAATAAACAATGGAATAAATTGTCAATTATTAAACAATGATATATATGTATATAAGAATAACTATTATATACTGTCCGAAGATTTGCAAGTGGAAAATATTATACAAATATACGTTGCCTTGAGAGTTGCTGGTTAAAACTATGGGCAGAGGTGCCTCCAAATAGTACTATTCACTGAGGGGTACAGCCTGAAGTGAATAGTACTATTTGGAGGCACCGAGACCCATGGTTTTAACTAGCGACTCGAAATTAGGCAAAGTATAGTTGTTTTATAATTCTACAAGACAAAGGGCTTAGGCTAGGCCTACTTTTAGGGACTAGGCCTAGGTAGTGCCTACCTTTCACGCGACTCTGGATAGGAGGTGCGATCGAGGCCTACTAGTAGGCCCGGGTCCTTCCCCATCCTCAAACTTCACTCCACATTCTCTACAAAATTCTCGGAAAACGGACATACCATATTTTATTGTTTTCTCCACTGTCTACTGCGGATAAATTTGTCTAGGCTCTAGGCCTATGCCCTATATCGTCATCAGTTAACTGATCGGAGCGCCTAGGCTAGGGGGCCTAGCCTTGGCTCGCTTGTTACTGTGTACGTGTAAACATCACAATTGTCAGTGACGTCACTTTGCTAAATAGTATTTTACTATATCGCAAAGTGACGTCATAAAAGTGGCGTCACTTTGATAAATAGTACTATTTCGCAAAGTGACGTCAGGAAGCTTCAATAGTAGGAATATTTTTAATCACGTGGGACTCTTTCAACCAATCAGTGCAGTTTAAATGTTTGATGTAAAATATAAAAATAAATATATAATAATAATTTGGTTCGACTAAAAGGTACAACCAACTTCAATGCCTGCTTAGATCATACAGATCACGGTGCCACTCGACGTTCCAATAGTGATGTTAAATACCATGTATGTAGTTCTTCAAAGGACTGTAGAGCTTCTTGGCATTTTGATCAGTATACTTTGATTGCCCACATGAGTGGTAGTGCGAGTATCTTTCCCGAGGACAATCAAAGTATAGTGCTCAAAACGCAAAGAAATGCCTCAACTATGACATAATTTCATCATTCATCTGATTTTCAAATACAATCATTCGTCATTAAAAAGTACTTTAAAAATTATTTTAAAATATATTTATTACGTTTCGGGTGTCTTTGATTTGTTCTTGGCATTGAAAAACTCTGGCAAAGCTCTTCTCTCAATCGCGTGGATACTGTTGTAATCAAACCATGCCGCATAACTTGGTACGATGATATGGAACGTTTGCTCTGTGACATTATCCAAGATCTCTGGCAAGACTGGCTTCTTGGGTTCCTCAACAACTGCAGATGGTGCCATCTTGGATTCCTCAACCTGAAATATAGTGTAGGAAAAGGAGGTACAATGTAATGTATTTATTAAAGTTCTATTGTTACGGTAGTGAAGTGGTTAGGACATTTGAGGCTAGTCATAGCAAAACCACCAAATTGTCGCACAGGAAGTTTCTTGAGAATTATGCAAATAAACAAATACACAGGAAATTTGTGCATATTTCGTCCAATAACTTCAGTTATAGATGTCCTAATGTGATAACTGACCCCTCATTTTAAAGCTTGTGAGATGTGTAATATGGTTTTAATAATAACTCAATTTTCAATTTTCCTGCAACTTGATGGTTTTGCCATGTCATGCCTTAATTTGGTTATAATGTAGATGACTGGGTTCAATTCTGGACGTGAACAGCTCTCATTTGTGAATGCGTGAATACCTGGTTGAAATATACCAGGGATGGCTAAAAGGCAGTGTTAAAAGGAACTGGCCACCCTATAACACAATTAATGAGTTCCTAACAGCCCATTCCCCTACATTCAGAATCTATATGGGTCTTTTACTGTACACAATTTATTTTCATAAATCTAAATATTAAACTTTTAAAGCAATTAGGCAATTTAAACATTACTTACAATGACTTATACACTGGATACATTAAACAATTAAGGATTGGCTGCCAGCCAATATGGGATTTTCTTGATTTTAAAGTACCATCTTGTGTTCAATTTTATGGTTAATAAAAGGTGCATTACTTCCCAAATCTACCCCAAAGATTAAATTTATTTGTATATTTACCAGTCTATTATTTATAAAATAATAAACATGGTTAATTACTTGCATACCTCTTAAGATTTGTTCTGAAGTAGAAAAAATGCAAAATTCATTGAACTCTTTTTAGGCCAAGCCTAGATGATTTCTTTGATATTTCGTCATTGGTAAACTAGTGGGTTGTAGATCGTATTCGCGCACATGTTGTCTATGCTATTCCTGCCACAGAAACCAGTTTATATTTTTTAGATTAGATTTTTTTAAATTCTGTTATTTTCTTTTTTTTTACAGTTTCAAATTAATAAGAGTGGTATAATATGACTGATCAGTATTATATTTATAAATTTAATAACAATATAGTCAAATTTAGAATCTTTTAATTGTTTTTCCTTTGGAATTGCCTGAAACAGTGAGTTTCTTACCGGTGGTTCTGGTTCTTTCTCCTTCGTTTCATCGAGGTCTGCAATTGTCCCTGTTCTTATTGGGTTATTTTCTGTGTCCTTGGTAAACTTAGTAGTGGGAACTATTTAAAAAAAAACAAATTGAAGGTGTAAAAATAAATTATTGGTACACTTCACTTTCTACATCAAACTTTAAAACAAAAATTGAGAACATGCATTTGATTGATTTATTTCCTTCAGTTTTTTGCTGCAGTGAATTCAAATTGTATCAAATTTTTGCGAAGTGAAGAACTGCACAGCCTATCAGAGTACTAGAATAAATTTGACACGCCAATGATCATTTAACCAAAATTGGTGAACTTAACGTCAATATAGAGGTGCACGACTGCACGTATAAACAAAAACTATATTTATTTATTTTCTTCTTTACAAATGTAGTTATATAAAACATGAATTACTTAAATTTGCATTTTAATCTTTTTTGGCTTTAGCAGTACTAAAGTGTTTGTATTAATCTTTTAAAATAATGTAAATTTCAAAAAGTTGCAAATAAAATTTTGCGAAAATGATAATGTGAATCATTGAATTTTTTCAATGCAGAAATACTTATTAGCGCATGACACTACTTTAGAGTGTAAAAGACTTTTTAAGCTGTGATACCAATTGGTAGCCTAAAAGGTGTAAAAGTACAATACAATTACAGACTATGGCCTGGGGATAATACCAAAAATACACACCTGTCTTTGGAAGGATGACCTCTTCAACATTCGGAACTGGAGATGGGTCATCCATATCTTTTGATAAATCTTCTTCCGCATCATCCTTTGAAGGCTTTTTCTTTTGAGTTGCTCCAGGTGCACGTCCTCTGTAACCATAAAAATTAAAGCATCATTGAATATTTTACAGAAATTTATGCCTTAATTTAATAAAAAATAATTCAACATGCAACAGTAACAGTAGTCACAAAAGAAAACAGAAACTTTTAACTAAGTGCTATATGGGGCAAGGCATGGCAAAACCACCAACTTGTCGCACAGGAAGTTATTGAGAAATAAGCAAACAACAGGGAATATAAAAAAATACAAAGGAAATTTTTATCTATTTTGTTCCATAACTTTGGTTTTAGATGTTCAGTTTTGATAATTGACCCCTCATTTTAAGCTTACAATAAGTGTCATATGGCTTCAATATTAACTCCATTTTTCAATTTTGCGACAACTTGGTGGTTTTGCCATGACAAGCCTCATATAATTACTAACTAGTGCTGATTGGTGTAAGACAAGGTTTAATAATTAGTGTGTAGTGTTTTTCAGAGATCATAACATGTGGGAGTCACAAATGACAAACGTTTAAAGGGGAACTCCGGGATTAAAATTTCTATGGATATACCTATAGAACAATTAGATGTGAACTGACTAACAAAATTTCACAACATTAGGACAATGAGATAATGAAGGAAAACACATTCCAAGATGGGGTTCTTAAATTAAAAAGTGGGTCTTACTACTCATATTAAACAATGCTAAAGAATAGAAAAATTACAGATTTTGAAAAGGCTGTGTTTGAAAACCCTATCAAAATTACATTAAAAATTATCTGTTCTAGTATGAATTTGTCTTATCTTTCCATTTATGCGAGTTATATCTGTAAATTGATTTTGGTGTTCAAGCACAATCCTTTCAAAATCTCTAAGTTTCCTATTTTTTTTAACACTGTGTAATTTGAGTAGTAGACTCACTTTTGATTTGGGACTCACTTTGCAACATATTTTTCGGCATTATCTCATTGTCCAAATGTTGTGAAATTTTATCTGTTAGCTCACAACTACTTGTTCTAAAGATTTATCTATAGAAATTTTTATCCCGGAGTTACTGTTTAAGGTAGAGGAAACTTCACAAACAAATCACATTTAAAAAATAATAATTTACACTATTTAGTCTCCTTATAGTGAGCTGGAATTTACATTTAAAAATATTATATACATTTAGTGATCTGTTGCCATTTTGAGGAGACAGGACACACTTAAATTATTATAGTTTTTAAAATAAACTAACCTTTTTAATAGTGATGCACAAATATTGTTTAATGACCTAAAAAGAAGAGGGTTATAAGAAACTAAGTACACAGTGTAAAAACACAACACAACAAAAACATTGTTTACCACATTCAGACTAGAATTGCATTTAAATCCAGTTGTGAATCAAGTGGAGACAGTATTGAAAAACCCCCAACCTGTCTCAGTTATGGCTGAGGCACAAACATTTTTAACATCATGCACACCTCAATGCATGGAAATGGCAAACCCATACTTAAACCATGTATAGAATTAAGTTTATTATAAAATTTATTTCATTGTCTTAAATTAAGGGTGGGTCACCTCTGCAAACAGTTTTACATAAAATTGCAACACCTAATCACAAGTCATAATCTTGTTCGACCAAGATTACAATAGCAAATTGTAAGGGACATCACAATTGTTGTGATTGAGCGCTACAATCTATATTACTCTGGATCGCCATGAAATCTAACTGCACGAATTCCAAAAAAAAAACCAAATTGGATGAGGTTAGTCAGTGCAGTTGTTTACAATTTTAAATATTAAAGGAAAAATAATTACACAAATTTGGATCACAACCAGCTCATAACAAATGCAAGTCAAGTCTGAATAGATTATCTGCCATTTTTAGAAGAAATGGTAAATTTTTCATTTAATCTGGGGTTAGTAAAACAGTACAATGTTAATTATAAAATACTACAAAATGTTTCAATTAAAGAAACCAAACTAGTTCTATGAGTGATAAACAAAGCAATTAACATGGTAATTTGAGAAAAAACTATGTGATTAGTTGGTGCTTTGAAAATGGTCTTAATAGAAAATTTATGAAAAGATTATTGAAGTATTATGGTGCATTAATTAATGTGACCTAAACATTTATCATAAAAATCATTAAGTTCAATAAAAATAATTAAGTTTACTTAATGATAAAAAACTATATTAACTAAATTATAAAAACCTTCATCTGTTAATAGAATAATTTTATAAACTTACGGCTTCTTTTTCTTTGTTTTCGTATCAGGGGGAGGTGATGGAGACCTCCTTCTCTTCTTCGCTGCTGGTCCCCTTTTATCCTTCTTCTCTACCTCTGGACTGTGAGCTGGCTGTGACTCAAGTAAAATAAAATAATAATAATAATAATAATAATGGTGTAAATTTCTATACGCACCAGTATTCATCTATAAAACGCTCATGGCGCTGCAGACCAGATGTTACATATTTCTATGACTTTCTACTCCCCTAAGGGTCGCGTCATGTCATGCAGCCAGTACTTGGTTGTACTTGCGCTACTTTAGCTGTCCACAGCTAAAGTAGCTAAATGTGTTCAAAAATTTATATTTTCTACCAATGAATTGTTGAGGATTGTTGTAAAATACTGACCAACTATGACAGGAATTCAATGCCTTCTATTTAAATGTTACAAGAATTTATACCATTTCCATTTTGGTATTTCTTGAAGTTGTGAATATCTCGTTAACTTCCATTTTTAAAAGTTGCTAAATGTGTTCAAAAATATATTATATACTCTAACTATAAAATGTTGATGATTGTTGTAAAGTACTGACAAACTGTGACAGATATTCAAGGTGTTCTACTCATGTTACAAGAATTTATATCGTATCCATTTTTGTATTTCGTTGAAGTTGCAAAACCTTGCTAATTTGCTTGCCTGTTGGGCAACCTATTTCTAAATTTTGGTTGCCCAAAATAGATTCAACTTGCCCACATATAAGCCACTTTACCAATATGTAAAAAAAGTGGCAGTTCATAGATTAATTTAACAGATCTCTGTCATGCAACCAGTTACAAAATTTTCGGTTGTTTGGGAAAGTTGGGCAACTGATTCTGACAGCCTTGTTAGGCTGGTGTAAATCAGTGATACCTCTCCCTAACAGAGCACTTGGAAAACCAAACTTTATGGTAACCCATATTTTTTTAAAGTCCAAATGGTGATGAAACTAATGTAAATCCTACTATCAAGCATGGCGGCCAAAACTGTGTTCGCAAAAATATCATAAGCTCATAAATCGCTGAAGGCTTCGCAATGAAACTTGGCACATGTTTAGAAAGACATCACTTTGAACCGTGTCTGTATTTATTTCATTTCACCAAATTTGCATGCATTCACATGTTATATGCATTAGCAAAAGATGGAAAATAGTTATCTACAATGCATTGTAATTGTTCATATTAATTGGGATCTCATTTTCTATACCAATAGCATACAAGGTACTATAATCAAAAGAAAATCGACATAGAGGACAGCATACATGTTGTAAAATGTTTCCTACTATTAGTACAATGTGGAAAATACTTTTCTGTACCTAGCATAGGTACACTTTATTTTTCCTAACACTAACTGTACAGAAAACTAAACAAATGAAGTAAGAGTTCACTGTAGGTAACACTACAGATCAATAAATTATGAAATACCTCTTCTACCACTTGCTGTTTAACTAAGATAGCTTTTCGCCGTGTTCGCCTCACATCAGAGTATGGATTTCCTTCATCCTAGATTGAAATAAATAAAAACATTTTATGTTATAAAATAACTTTACCCATAACCTTTATTTAACTTTAAAATTCACCTGTAATTGTATAAACTAAACATTATTTTAGGTATAGTATTTTTTCACATGGCAATAAAGGAATATCATTATTAGAAAAGAAGAGTCGTTCATATTTAAAATTCAATTCAAGCTTAACAGCAAGTGTTCTTGCCACTTATAGGATGAGTATAAGATGATGTGTTTTAAAGTCTATGTATATGTTATGGAATTTAGTACATATTTTATACAAGGATAGGAAATCACCAGATTAGATGTAAATAAGTCTTCCAGCAAGTGTTTTAAGGATATTACTGAAAAAATACTGCCACAATTATATAATATTGAATGCCTTTGTGGGGGATACCGAAAAATATTGTTCGAACTGTGTCAAAATATTGAACGAGTTGAAGACGAGTTCAATATTTTGCCAAAGTGAGTACAATATTTTTCAATATCTCCAAAAATAGGCATTTCAATATAATACTTATTCAACAGAGCTTACTTGTAAGTACCGATTTATCAGGGCTTAGTCTAGGCCTGCCGCCTGCAACCACGGCCTATCCTAGGCCTACCTAGCCTACGTCTTTAAAATTAAAATCTATGTCCTTCTCTGGTATATATTTGTGTAAAAATTAACAGCAACTCTTGTAGATTTTTATGTTAGCTAGTAATTTTTTATAATCAACCATAGGTAGTCAATTGTGTGAAATGCCAAATTTTAACAGGTGGTTAGGCCTAGCTCTAATCAATATTATATAATATTAAACCGGTCAAAACAACATACTGTAGATCCCTTTATTTTCGCGGCCCTAAATGTTCGTGATTTTACAATTTTTAACATTTCGCGACTTTTATTTTCGCGATGGGACGTTTTCAAAACACAATAATTTTCACAATTTTTTCCCGTTATTACGTTGGACATAAATCAGTTATTTGTTTGGAAACTATTTTTCAGTTGAGAACCATAATGTTAGTTTTTAAACTAGAGTGCTTGTCCGTGATAAACAATGTTTAAGAGGCCCCGATTCACCTACCTCAAATAGCGCGAGGTATCAGTATCTGGTTATCATAGTGACGGATCGCGAGCTGACTGTTAGGCCTAGACTGAGGCTAGGCCTAACTAAGCCGTTTTCAGTTGACTTTTGCCACGATTTTATTCACCCATTGCCATGTAGATTTACTGCCCTCCATTAGTATATGATTGTTTATTGATCAATGATGGGAAATGCTGTTTCGAAAAAAAACTTGATTTTGGTATTATTATCGTCGGTAATTTATCTTGCAAATTATTTTTCAATGAACATGTGTTTACTGTGAGAAGCATTCAACCTCAAAGTGTATAGCGCCACCTAGGCTAGGTTACAATAAAATGGCAGCTACAGTAATTTTAAGTTAGTGGAAAATGTTTCGAACTTTGCCTTCAAACTAAGATTTTTTAACCAACGAATAGGGTGATTTTGAAACCCCAATTATTACGATAGTTACATTTACAATAGTGCCAAAATTACTATTTTCACAAAATAAAATTATTTTTAGATGAACTTCTCAGCCTGACTAGGCCTAGCCCCAGGCTAGGACTGTATCGGACTAGGCGCGCAACCTGGACCTACACATGGTAAATTCCTATATTTTTCTTTGAGATTTTCGTGGCCTTTAATTTTCGCGATTGTCAAGTCATCGCGAAATTCGCGAAAATTAAGGGCGTGCGAAGATAAAGGAATCTATAGTAACTGAATAATAATGACATTTATCACTTTGTATGTATTATTCTTTGTTCCTTAAAGTTAATTTTAAGTAACTCATACGAAATAAAAGCATGCTTTAAATACTCACATCAAACAAGACCTCATAATCTTCTTCATTCATCCATTCATTAAACTCCTCCAGATGCATAACCCAATTAGCATTCACCTATAAATGTTTAAATTAAAAAATATTATAGACAATACACAATTTTTAAATCAACTGCAAGTGCCAGACTGACTAAAATAGAGGGCATTTTAATCACCCTGGTTACTAGAAAGGCTAACATATACACCCAACCAATAGAGGTTGCAACTATTATTGATTACATTTCTTGGTTAGTTACCATGTAAGAGAATATCAGTGTTTGCATTTCAACAAACATAGGTGGCCCCATGCAATGAATTCTGAGCAGGACAAAAGGGAATCCTTAGGTGTTTTTGACATTTTTTGACAAATATTCATTCCCAGAATCCTTCACAACACAATTTTAAAAATATATTTGTTGTCAGCAGATAAAAGTGTTAACAACCAAGATACAGCAAGAATAACATTCCTTTCACCTACCTCCCATTTATCAGGGTGAGGGGGCTCAGGTTCAGGGTGGTGTCCAGCGACCTCTGACACGGGTATCCATGTATCATAGCTGTCAGGGTAGTAGATCCAATGCACCAATGAAGTACGATCCCTTCTTGAAATTGGACGTAAATATTCATCTGAAAAAAAAACATTGAGTTCTTTTGAACTTTTTTTTAATTTTTTTTTTATTCGCGTAGCTTTAAAAAATAGATTTAGACTAAATAAATTTAGACTAGATAAATTTCTGTTCTATAAATTAACATTTCTCCTTAAGCCTATCCTAAACACTTTTTCATGATCCTGCCTCCTGTACTTCTTTCAAGAATAATACTGTCTTGGGTATAAATATTACTCATGCTAGTTAATAGCTGTTGTAAATATTGTGTTGTGCTTATTTTTAATTTATTTATCAAAGGCCTATCTCTGACAATGCAATCATTATGGCGAAGGTCAAAATTTACAACAAACAAACGGATAGACAGACAGGTTGAAAATTGTCTTTTCCCTGTACATTCTTCCTGGCAGTGGTCTATTTATAGCCGGCAGTCCCGTTAAACCCAGCTTATACTTGAGGAATTTTGCTTAGCAAACTGCCTCGGGAGTCATTTTTTCTTAGTAAATATTTAACGCACACTTTAACACTTTCCAGTCGTAAGGCATCTCTCTGACGCCATAAAAAAACCCCTTGTCTCGGCATAGGGCGTCTCTCCGATGCCATGAATAATAATGCTTAAAAATCGTTTTGGAGGTATGCTGCCCTCAATTAAAACTTCTGTATTGACGTCACATTATTCGTTCGATATTCCCCATTGGTCAAATAGTTTTCAAAATGGCTGCACCCAGTTTCAAAGGTCGTTTTTGTCTGGCGGACGGTGTTTTCTGGACAAAGTGGATTTTATTTGGCGCACCTAGAGAAAACTGGTAGTATTATGGTAACTTTTTTATTCTATATATGACAAGCTAACATTAGGGAACAAAAAAAAAAAAAATTGTTAAATTTGATCAATAAGTAATCGGCCTAGGCTCATAACTGTGGGAAACCCAGTGGATTCGCTACTGTTTGTAATGGTAGTCTGTTAAAAGCATTAACAATTTGTCTTATAAAACCGGAATTTTCCAGAAACCATCTCAGATACAAGGCCCATGAGGAGTCTATATAAAACATCTGGATGACTACCAGTGTTACCTAGTCAAACTGAACATTTTCTAGTCAAACTGATTCAAAGGTTTCTTGTCAAACTGGGAGACACTCAATGACATTGAGAGGGCTAGTTAAACAGAAAATAAGTACTATACTTACCGTCAGGCATGGTACTAGGTGGTGGGTAAACAATATGTGAAGCATCCTCCAAGTCATCTGTTATTGTACCCTAAATAAAAAAGGTATGAATATGAAAATAGCTTAAAATGATAGGGTGCCCTCTTTTGGCTAACTAAGTTGGTGTAATTCTGGATCAAAACCAAATGTTAAGAGGAGGCAATGTGTGGCACTGACATTCTCTGGAAATTTAAAGTAAACTGGCAGATTTGTTTTTGAGAGCCAACTCTGTAAATTCATTTGTTAAAATTAGTTCAATTATAATGGCCTAGAATCTGAACCAGTACCATACAAAAGGAGGATAGCATTGAGCATAAATTATTATTATTTAACATGAATGTATGCTTAAAGATATATTGTCACCTAAAAATGACCAAAAAATCATAAACATTAATTTTGAAATTAAGTTGATCATATCAAAGTAGCATCAAAGTTAAGAACTGGACAATAGAAATTATTGTATTTAAAAATTGTTTAATAAGATTTTTACAGTGAGAAATTATCAAAAATATAGAGGCTTCCAGCCTTTTTGAT
>JAOTQE010089884.1:0-12493 GCA_025631205.1 Nesometra sesokonis
GTAACAAATTTTTGTTACCAAAATGTGCAGTTACCAAAATGTGCCGTAACATAGTTACGGCACATTTTGGTAAACTGTACATTTTGGTAATTTACCAAAATGTGCAATTTACCAAAATGTGCCGTAACAATGTCACAGAAAAAAACATGCTGGGGAAATAATTGTTAAAATATAGTATGTATGTAATCTGTACTGTAACATGTTTTTTTTTTATTTAAACACTAGATGCAGACAACATTCTTGTTGCAAGGACTCCATATGAGGGCGACATTTAAACAACACAACAGCAGCAGTAAAGAAAAAGAATCGGTGACTGTTAGTCTTCTTTCTTCAGTAGTAATACACATATTTAGGACTAAATAACACACCCCTTGGTATAAAAACTGTGTTTGAGATTTGCAAAACAGAGATTTGTCATATTTTCTGTTAGTGCTTACAGGATGAAACTTTCAAATAGACTATTAAGAGAAGAAAAGTACTATAGAAATCTAAAAGCAGCTTTGTTTATTGTCTAAATTATTTTATGTAAGCCATCATCTTTAAAATTAAATCATTAACTAAAAAATGCTTGTAAAATAGAGTGTAAATGAGACTGTTGAATGTAGGAGTTTGCTATGAATAGGCATTCAAAACTATATCCATCCCACTGTTAACCATTTAAAGTCCTGCCCTAGCCATGTTTCTATCCTACTTACCTTCATCTACATAGACAATTAAATGAGTTATTTGTTATGAAACTTAATAAAGTCTTGGAAAAACAGCCAATAAAATTTAAATTGGGTATTTCTGTGGTCATGTGAAATAAACAAGAATTAAGAAACCATGGAAGACTTCTAAAATTACAATAAAAAGTATTCTAGTACTGATATTTATTAGAACATTGGATTTAGTAAATTTACTACCCAGTGAATGGACCTGTTAAACAATCCTGGAATTTACAATTGGAACCGTTTACACTATGGCACTAGGTGCGATCTAGGAAAAATTTAAGTTGAATGCATTCTGCTTCATTGTCCCCAGACCATTCCGGAACGCTGTACATGCAATCGATTTTTTACACAGCTTTTACTACAAACCAACTCTGTAATTGTACGTCCTAGGATGCCCAGTTGTCGGACAATCTCACAATTGTGTTGGCAGTGTAAAGGGGTATAATGAATTAAATATAAAGTATATTTATATTTACTTTGTAAGCAATAATTTAGAAAATATTTTTTTATTACATATTCAGTTCCCAGCAGCCTGGCTAACAATGTTCAATGTCATCACTGTACTTTTCCTAATCCCGCTGATGGAGCGTGTCGTTTACCCGTACCTAGACAGCCGTGGCATGCACATATCACTCCTGAAACGCATAAACATTGGAATGATTTTTATTATGCTAGCGGTCATCGTTGCTGGTATCCTGGAAATATTTCGTTTAAAAGATGTAAATTCTAAGAGGGGGACATGGTTACAGACTATAGGTACTACCCAGTACTATGCTTCTCATTTGTGGATATTTTGGCAGATACCGCAATATGCATTAATTGGTATTAGTGAAGTTTTTGCAAGTATAGCAGGTATGAATATTTAGAAAGTATAATCATAATATAAATTAACTCAAATTAACCATTTTTGGCATAATTAAAAAAGACTTTTTGAAAGAGTACTAAATTTAAGGAGTTTTGGAAGATTTAACTTCATTAAAAAAAATTTGTCAAAAGGTTTTTTGTTTATATTTTCCAAGTCATTTGATTTGACCTCTGCCGAAGAATGAGGTTATGTTTTCAATGGTGTTGGTGTGTGTAAGTAGGTGTTTGTGTGTGTGTGTGTACTTGTTAGTGTCTGATTGTTTGCTGCATAACTTAAAAAGTAATTGACAGATTCTAACAAAATTTCAGAGAAGTTTGGAAACGATATAAGGAACAATTAATTAGATTTTGGTAAAGATCCATGATCGCATGCACCTGTGGGTCCTCCAGAAAACTAAGGTTTCCAGAGTATGATCTGTAGTGGGATTCACACTTCACTGGTTTTTCATAGAAGGAAATCATTAGCCAGATTGCAGTCACCTTTACTGTTAGTTTCTACACACTGTTCTTAGAATAGTTACTTACCCTTATTGTAAACCAACTAATCGGTGCTGTACACTAGCTTTGTGGCAAACAGGCTTACCTTCTAAGCTAAAGTTCCCAAGTTTGAATCCACCTTTAACCAAACTGCTCAAAGGGATAATACATTTTTTTTGTGGTTATCTGTATTTTACAAGAACCAACTGGCACTGTTCCTTGGTGGTTACCACTCCTGCCTTCCACTCTAAAACCTGAAAATTAAAAGGACTGTATACAGAAATTGTAAATGGTTAAAGCTGCATTCGAACCCAACAACTTCAAGGAACTGCAAGGTGAGGGTTCTTGCCACAAAGATACAGCGTTAATTTCTTCTTTCTCAATAAGGATAACAACACTTAAACTTATATTAATATTCCTACAAAAGCAAATTTGGTCGCTTGGTGGAGGTTTGCGCTCTCTGAGTGCTTGTAGTTTATATTGGTTTTATGATCACATTAGAGACATTTTGAAATGAGGACTGAGACACTATGGCAATGTATGCTATTGATGCAAATGAGGCCTGGGAGAAGGGAAGAAACTGTTTTTCTTGATTTACTGTGCGAGTAAGAAAGCACATATGACAAAGTATCAGCTCTAATGAGTAGCAGTTTCTTGTGCAATCACCACTATCCCCTTAAACACACTTACCAGTAAAATTTACCCTCTACTCATTTTCATGATACTATTTCTTATTAGAGTTTGTAGCTAAAATCTCTACAGTATTACCTTAAATAATTCTCAGAAAATTCTTTGTATTTCAGAGCAATGCATCTTTTTGCGAATTAACATAGTCAACTAAACTATAAAAAGTTTTCAAGATGATTACACACATGGGCAGAGCCAAGATGTCTTACATTGTCTTAGTGGTTCTGACCTATTTCAAAATTCCCTCATTGTTATTTTTGTATTCTGGGCCTGTTATGATTTCAATGTCCGTCTTTCATTTGCATGCACATGCATTTTCAGTTTCTCATTCAAACAGGGCCACTGTTTTATCTCATGTAGTAAAGAAACTGCATAATAACTTAATGATTTTCTCTATGTAATGTCTTTATTTCATGGAAGATCTTTGATTGTATTTTGTTTATCTGATATTTTTTCTTCTTTGTTTTATTTTATAGGTCTTGAGTTTGCCTATTCACAAGCACCAAAATCTATGCACAGTCTCATCATGGGATTGTTTTACTTGTCAGGGGGATTGGGAAACATTTTTGGTGAATTGCTTTACATTTTTACCAATGAGGTCTTTAACTGGAAATCCACAAAGGACACTGCAAACATTAACTTTGCCAAACTATGGAAGTACTTCTTTTTACTGGCAGGAATCCAGTTCTTTACTATAATTACTTTTGGTATAGTCTCTCAAGCATATGAAGCAAGGGAGAAGAAAGCCAAACAACGTGCTATTGCCATCCAACGGTCAGGGTTACCACCGATAGATTAGACATTGCTAAAACACCAGAGCAGAGAGACATCACATACCAAGGTCTACTAAATCAAATGCCAAGCAGAGATCACAGTGTTGCATTTTGCCATAGATGTGTACAGGTTGTAAAAAAGATAGAAATTTATTATAAGCTAAACATAAAGTTATTTATAGTAACAGAAGTTTGTTGTACTCCTTTATGAATTTCTACAATTATAAGGAAAACATTTTTTTCATGTTCTTTTTAGCAACCATTTTTTAATGTCGAGCATGTACTGTAAGCTGGTGCCCATCCTAATGGGATAATAAATATTAATATAATGTGTTTGGTGTAGTGTAAATCTTGCGTTCATGTAAAAAGTCACATTTATTTTTAATTTCATGTCACATCCAACAGCCACTTACAGGAAGAGGTCTACATCATGCTTTCTAAACAAAGTCTGAATATGACGCTCAGGAGTGCCATTGTTAGGTCGTTGGAAAAAACCTATGGTGTAGCCAGGTTCGCCCAGAGCCTCTGGATTAGAATCCAAACATGTTAACCACCAAGTTACAGCACCATGCCTAACAATCTACCTTTTATTGTGGGGTAGAGGAAATGATGGTTCCTTGTTAAAGATGTGCTTTACTTGAAAATATCCAAAACCCATCACCATTAATTTTGAAATAAATTTGCTCTTAGTAAAGTTAAAAATTTATTGTATATAAAAAATAGTGTATGCATATACACATTTGTTTATAGAGCTATTTACATTGAAAAATGACAAAGATTATAGCGACTAGTTTCTTAAATATAATGTTGCAAAATGTATCCACGCATCCTCGCCTGGGGCCCCTTTTAACTTGGCAGAATATTATTCACTTTGAGCCTCTAAAGTACACCAGAGAACAACTGTAGAGAAAAATTTTCCCAGGCCCTACGTGGACCCTGGACCCATGGCTGGTGGCATCAGTTTGCTGTTAAAATTTCACAAATGTGCTTGTCCAACTTGGCATCGGGCCTCCTCTTTTAAGCTCTGCTGGATCAGCACCTGAAATTGGGGGTACAGTATGTTTTTTAAAATACCCTAAATTCTAGTGTCATTGTCATAATGTATGTATATCTTTAAGTCTTGTTATTTTCAGTATCAAATTTGTGTTCATTTTAGATGACATACTTGTTTGAAGTTTACTAAGAGTAGAGTGCTGAAGGGAATTAGCAATCAACTGTTAAGCTGAAATAAATATATTTTTTTTAGAAATTAGCAATAATTTAGCAATAATTATCTGAATTTAAGATTGATGAGCCAAAAGCTGCCAAAATAATACTGTATAGAAAATAAAGTTTGAATTTCAGTAGTATTTGGCTAATTTGGAATTTAAAAATTAGCCATTTTCAACTTTGGCATATGGATTTGGTTAGTTGATTATGTGACAGCTTTACCACTATAAGCAATATACAGTGATTTTTTAATAGGAAATCACATTTTACTCTATTTGGAGCTTGTAGCATTTTGAAATGTACAAATCACAAGATAAAAGGACTTGTATGAAGTTTTATTTACTTAAAAAAGAATCAAGTACAAAGATTAAAATAAATATTTTTACAATATTGTAACAAAATAGAATCAGAAATATAAAAACAATGTGTGATAAATTACAATATAAATTAAATAAACACCATTATATAGCGTAAAGCCGTCCAAGAAATACTTGATCCTGCGCTCTTGTTAATCCATGTTAAATAGACAGCATAGGTTTCTTTATGACTCGTGACATATTTTGGAGTATCTAACTGGCCAATAAATGTAAAACATCGTTACCAATAATAGGGGCAGATTTATGGTGAGGGAGAACATCCAGTGTGTGCTACCTCTATATTGTCAAAGTACAGGTGTACTCCCTCTTATATTTTGTGCACCCTTCTGAAGTTTTCCCCAGAAAATAAAATACAGACAAGTAACAATTATAACAGGAAGCAATCCAAAAATACCCAAAATAAGCCAATAGTTTCTTTTTACCGTTAACATCCACCACGATGGAAACTATACCCCCTTTCACAAAATCCTAGATCCGACCCCTGCATAATTCACTACAGTTATAGTCACACACAAGAGGATATGTTATCCAGCGGCTGGCTTGGTTATATATTACTGCATCAAAGGGAGGCCTCAAAAAATCAGAATTTGTTACAAGGTTGCCTTAATTCTTTTTATACATCTTGTCTATAGGCTAGATGGCAACTATGTCAGGTGACATGTATGCCTATCCAACCTGAATTGTGTATTTAAATCTAGCATTGATTGGAGCCTTCTTAATAGGACAAACAAAATATAATTTTGTGCCTAGTTTAACATTACACACTGAGATCAAAGCAAAGTGGAATGAAATATTGGCAGTTACCTCCTATTCTTTATTAACACAAGTATATTTTGTATGGCTATATAATATATTAACTGCTTTATAACTCATGTACTATGATTTATGATGATGTAAGTGATCATCAGGCAGAGGGTGATACCTAAAGACAGTATATGACATTGAATAGCAGAAAAGTGTCATAATCCTTTTTTCCACTTTCAATGGTAACTCTACCTGTAATGATCAATCAATTAAAATTCTAATAAAAGAGTGAGAAATTGAATTTTGCTTTTATGAGGAACTATTGTAAATTTATTGTGTACAGTAAATGAACAAATTAACATGTAATAGTCATTTTATAGACATGCTTGTTTAAATAATTTTGATGAAATATATAATAAAATTAGCAGACTTTTATCAATAAATATAATGAAAGTCAATATTTTTCTAAATGTATTAAGTAAGAATTGTTCATGGTGCAGGCAATATTGAAAAAAAAATATAGTCTGTGATGAGTCTTTTGAATAAATGAATTGCCTGAAGCCCCATGGGGGGGGGGGTGAAGGCATTTTCCAAATTTATGAAAGACTCTGATCAAAGTCATTATTTTTCATCACTATTCAATTATGCCATTTTGACCGGTTCAGTATCATATAGCATTCAATCGGGCACAATATGTCACCTCCCAAGCCGCTTTCACTTGATTTCGCCACATTGTTTATCTGAGAAACCAGGTGTGCGTATGGGACACGGAAGGAGTTGTGACCAACATAATGGTGAATGCACAACTAAGGCCTAGCAACCGTTAAAAGAGGGCGGGGGGAGGGGGTGTTTTCACAATTGACTACGGTTGACTATGAAAATGCTATAAGAATTACTGTTAATGTTTTTCGTGAACATCTGTAAGAAAAAAAAATTAGGTTTTAATATGGAGGCCTGGTATCTCCTCAAAGACATGCAAACTTACATAAAAGTGTTGAGGAAAAACCAAACATAATAATTGTTTTATAATTCAATGTGTAGGTTTTCAACATGAGAATCAATTATGATTTTTAATGTCGATCTCAACAGTACAGTGTAGCAAGTTAATTGTTGATCTCAACAGTACAGTGTAGCAAGTTAATTGTTGATCTCAACAGTACAGTGTAGGAAAGTAAAATAAAACAGTTGTGATGTTGTCAAACTATAATTGCTAAATGAAGTTAGCAATTACTGTTTGAAGAATCTGTATATATATCAAATTTGTGGTACAGTACACCACATTGTGTACTTTGGAAAAACTCAAGTCATTTTTAGCATAATACATAGTGTACTGCAGACTTTATATATTTAAGTTAATAAATAGTAGCAATTTAAATGTCAACAACATTATGTAAATTAAATTAATAAACTGACAATTATAAATAATGAGATTAAAACATTTTTAGAATTGATTTAGGATTTTAAATTTTAAATGGCTTAAGGTTAATAAGTTATAATGCTAAAAAAAAAAAACTTACTATTTTTGCATCCTAAAGGTCGCTGTAAATAACAAATTCCATAAAGAGATGACACTGAATACCTTTAATCTGATAGTTGCAGCTAATTAATAAATATTCACAGCTCACAGATTGAATTTAGAAATATTTTCATGCCCGACGGACAGGTTATTTCTTAATTTTAGTTGCACAAAACAAATCTAAATTGCCCTAAGGGATGTACTAATATAAAAAATTGGCAGTTCTGACTAATTTAACAGTACCCATTGGGCAACAAGTTAAAAAATTATGGTTCATTGAGGCAAATATTTGGTTGCCCCAGGATGTCGGGAAAGTGTAATGCTATTTTAAGAATTATCATATGTTACATCTGTAAGCTAGTCAATGCAAGCTTTTTCATGCAATTTTGTATGTAAAGTTTATACTGTATTTATGTTGTATAATATTTAATGCTTAATTGTTCAATAAAAAGTGCATTCACATATACATGTTTATTAGAAATAAAGTTACAATTATGATTTTTTTAATGTTTTGTTTTTTGTGATGTAATGCGAAACTGAAAAATGAAAAATGGTAAACATTATCTGAGCATCTGTCTCTGTAAATTGCTTTGTTGGTCAGTTAGCCGGCCCATTACAAAAAATGTCAGTATCTCGTATTCCTTATCATAGTTTTTCAATGATGTCATTCAACTGGTCTCACCCCATTTATACTACGATTGGATCCTGGGCCAGCGTAGGGTTGGGTCCAATTGCATGTTTACATTTGAGGTCCAAAGAAGGCAAAGAGGAAGTGCCGTTAATTAAAAACCTAACTGACATAACTACAGTTAGCTCAGTTTTTTGTGTTTATTGTAGCAAACTTCTGCATTTATTTCCATAGACTTGACCAGGATCACTTATGACACCATTCTGGAGAAACTGTTCGCAAATCTCGTAAAGTTTTTGTTTCATACGCTGCCACCCATTTGGATCTATAAGCAAGAAAGCAGCGAGTTGGCACAATAAAAATGGCGATTTAAAAATCGGCATGCTTTTAGTTTTTCAGGTCAAAAGTTCCATTACAGTCCACTGTGTAAGCCGCTCTAACTCATTTGGATTTAATTTAGTAAAAACACTTCGCATTATCATTTATCAATTGCTGGTCCTGGGCCAACCCAAATTGCAAATGGAGTTAGGAGACTGTCAGTAATGGGATCAATCATCAATAAGTACAGTATTATTGTTTACGAACAGCTGTCAGGCAGTGGTACTGATATCAGGGTCGGGCGTGGACCATCCTACTATCGGCAAAACGTTGTTGCGCCCCCACCCCCCTTATATTAGTGGCTATAGTCTATAATACGACCATAAAAACTCAAAATAGACTTGTCAAAATTAATCCGCCAACCAACCTGCCCGGGCCTTCAAAAGGGTGCACCCCTTTAGCTGGATCTGCCCCTAAGCAGGGGTAGATCCAAGGTCTAGTAAAAGTAGGACCACTCTTTCCCAAACCCAAAGTGGGCATGGTTTATGGTTTTGATTTTGACAAGCTAAAAAAGGGAGTTTTTGGCCATTTTATTTCTTACCCTTTTAATGTTGCGCCTGGGTTGTATTTTTTGTATTTATTTTTGGTGTCAATTTTAGAAAAGCTGCACCTAATATAAGGAGAGCAACTAAGTTTTATCAATAATGGGGGTGTTGGGTGCGCCGGTTACGCCTTCCCTAAATCCGTCCCTTGATATGAGCTGTTGAACACGACTTGCGCATTTAGCCGGCTGGTGAGATGGATGTAGTGGCAGATCCAAGTTCGTCTGAAAGAGGGGGCTAAAATTTCCGGCCGGGTTGGCATGTCCAGGGTTTCAAATGTAAAAGCATGTTATTTTATACCTGCCAACTTTTTCTGGCTCCAATGCGTGAGACAAACCCCGCCACCACTATCTGGGCCACATCCTCTCGCATATCGATCTGACAATCCCCCCCCCCCCAAAAAAAAAAAAACGGCATCTGACCATTTTTGCTCCGTTTCTGCCCAAATTATCGCTGTTTTGGGGGCGGTTTTTACCGTATTTTGGTCTATATTATGTCATATGTGAGAAAGACTATTGGAATGACTATTTATGGGTGAGAATTCTGCTAATGCGTGAGATCAATTAATTTATGCGCGAGACATCTAAAATAGGCTCCAATGCGTGAGACTCATGCATAATGCGTGAGAGTTGGCAGGTTTAGTTATTTGTGTGTATTTCAAGTATCTTAAGCAGTAGTTGCATACAGTTTTCATGTATTCTATTATTCACAAAACATTTTTTTTGTAGTAGTGCACGTAGCATAAGAGTGGTGCACATGTACTTTTGACGATATTAGATGGCGTATGCATCGGATGCTGTACCCTCTAAATACGCCCCTCTGGATGTATAGACAAATGTACTCCCTACTGGTCACTATAAATCTTTTTGATCTGGAGGGGGTGCGTTCACAACCTTCAGTAGCTCCCCCTCCCAGGGACGCCCATGGTACTACTACCACCATCACGGCTTGGACTCCATTAGAAATAAGTTGGCTTCTTTAATGTCGACTTTATCCTGATTATTCTTTTAGAATATTTAATATGTTGTATTTTATGAATATCAAATAAAGTCAATCACTCCATCACCACCACAATCCACCGTTATTAATAGTGTATTACCACCACCACCAACACAATCCAATACCAATACTATACTTTAAACTTTCTCTGAGGCTAATGCGCAAAACTGTCTTCACCGCTGGTTCTGGGCCCCATTTTCCCAGATTTGTATTCGGGAAGCTAAAAAACAGAAAGTGACTTTTTAAAAATATTTTAGTTATTTTTGTACATATTTCCACTGTTGGTAGGTTAACCATATTTCCTATGTTTTGTCTCATGCATTTGAAAAGCAATTTCTATGACTGCTTAGGTTTAAGAATTTCTAATGCACAAGAAAAATTGTGTATATGTGAGATGTCCAAAATAGGCTCCATGCGAGAGACTCGCACATAATGTGCGAGAGTTTGGATGTATACACTACTAAGTGTTACTGAAATACCACCACTAATACCGTCGCCACAATCACTCACTGGCATCATTCGGACTTATTTTTTCAAATCAAAACTGAGCTTGAATAAATGGTCTCCACAGTTCAGAGGCTACCATCTTATCTGATGTGGTTGTGTTGCAATACATGGTCTGTGATTGTTATGTACAGTTGACGTTTGTTAAAATTTCCTCATAATTTCAGTATAGTTGTGCAGCTAGTGGAGTACTAAAATACATACGATGCAACTAAATAAAACTTATTATTATATCAAAGTATAGTTATAAATGATATTTAATACAACCAACTATATTATACAACACACTGTACGCAAAGTTTTGCCCCGTTAAGTCATTAAAACTAAACAATGTTGAAGGGGGTTTTCCTTTTTCCCGCATTTCTACGTTTGTACATAGTAGGTTAAAGGTTGGCACAAATTTCACTGAACCCCGATATTACAAATCTTTTCAATTACGTGTGCCACAGGGCCCATGCTGTACATAATTGAGGGATTTTATTGTACCAATATTTTAACCACCAGATGAATGCTTTCAATGTTCACTCAAATAACAAACATTTTAAAGTTGTATATATATAAGTTGATTTATTTGTTCACAAATTAAAATAAATTTGACATTATTAATTCATTTTTTTATTTAAACAATCTACCAGCGCATTTTATAGAGTATGTAAATTTATCTACACTTTTCTTACAAAAAGACAATTATTAATAAAGCAAACCCTTCAGATGAGATACAAAATAATTATTTTTTCACCATAATTCTTCACAATTTAAATAGGTGATATAGTTTCACATGTTACTAAAGACAAACATTGAAATATTCTCATTAGTTTTTGCAATGTCCATTCATATTTATGCTACATATCCATTGAAACAAGTTTTCATAAGCATGACAGCTCTGATAAAAAGAGTTCTTTCTCTTGAATATTGTAAAATACACTCAGCCACAAAAAAAAAACAATATCAGGGGTGTATCCAAGATTTTGGAAGTACTGTGCTTAACAGGCAGCAATTAGAAAACGTCCCTCTAATTTACATCTCATTTCATACCTCAAGCACCCTGAGCACCTCTGAATATGCCGCTCTTACCACTTTCAACATTCCTAATCATAGCTAAGACAATTTATATAAATTATATCAGAAGCTTTTTAAAACATTATTACTGGAAGTGTAATATCCTATCAAGTCCTTGCATTCACCTGTGGTTACAAAGTCAAAACATGCAGAATTCATTGTCAAAATTGAGAAATTCCAAAGTGTAAGATTGGGTCAAACGTAATTTACTGGGGACCAGAGGGCAACATCCCCCTGGGGCCAAAGGCATTAGAAGCTTGGCTGAAATTGCATATTATCGATGATGATCTTCGGTAAATTAGTATATATAAAAGTTAGTTTACAGTATACTTAAAGACATCAAATTTCCCCCTCCCTGATATCGACAAATAGACCTACATGTGTTCAACCCCTAAAGTCCCCCCACCCCCACAAAATTGATTACAAACAAGTGGCATTTAGCTTAGTTGGTTTAGCTGGTGGAAATCACTGTGCTGTGCACTGATTCATGGAGACTAGTTGGCCCATGGTTCGATCTAACACCACGCCATCTCCTTGTGTTTCAGCTGGAAGGTCGAAATACAAGTTAACAGCGCACCTTCTTTTGGACGAGATGTTGAGCCGTTGGTCCTGTTTACAACATAGCCCATGTGCATGTTAAAGAACGCAGTAGAATCTTAACAAATGAGTAGGCCTAGGGGATCGTCTCCCTGTGTACTGTCCAATCACCACAAAAAGGACTCCAATGGGAATAAGTCCACTTCGGACTTTCGTGGATTATCCTTGGTACCTCACAACACCCAATAAATCAAATCAAATCAAATGAGCTTCTCTCTCTTTTTTCGAGATTATTTTGCAAGCTTAAGAGGAGGTTGTTTTTTTTTAGATGGGCTTAAATCTTTAAGGTTTTACGCTAATGATTATAGAAGTACTGCATATTCTAAAAATTTCTGGTAATTCTCATAGTGGTAATTTCTGGTAATTCTCATAGTGGTAATTTCTGGTAATTCTCATAGTGGTAATTTCTGGTAATTCTCATAGTGGTAA
>JAOTQE010089895.1:0-14833 GCA_025631205.1 Nesometra sesokonis
CAAAATTCAAATTTTCAGTCGTTAAATTGACAAAAATAAATCTCACTATTTTTGGATCTCCAAACTTGGGAGCTCTGGGATTGCATTGATGAGAACATACACAAGACTAGGCCTCGGGCTAACTAATCTTTTGATTGGTAATATGCAAAATCTATGAATCTTAATATAAATATCTTAAATATACAAAAATATTGTTGTAAATATACATTTTCATCAGGGAAAATACTAGATTACAGGCCCGTACACAGGATTTAGGATGGGGAGGTGCGTTTGGCAAAAATCCGGGCCTCATTTACCATTTTTTGTAAAAAAAAACACCTCGTTTGCCCCAAATTGTCGCAATTTAATGCACCTGCCTTTGACAGGTTGCGCGTCCATTCCTGCCGTACGCATCTATCGTATTCAGACTTGTAAGTAATTCTCTTTTCTTTAATACAATCTTGACTTTTTTGGATCATATAAGAATTCACAATACCGGTATTTGATATTGGATCTAATGAAGCTTTTCAACAACTTATAACTCTACATGAAATTACACACAATGCATGCCTGATTTTGATCTGCATTTTTGGTAACCTGGTAAATACCTTTCAAATTTGTGTAATTTAAACCTTCAACATTTTATTACAGTATGACTATAAAGCATGTTTAGTTAGACTCTATTAAAATAAATTTTCTTTAATATTTTCGTGTATAGTCACTTGCAGTGGGCGGAAGTCTTGAAGCTTTGGTACACATCCGACACGTGTTGTTTCCAAACCAACATCCCTCAAAATTAAAGGTTAGCTTTCTGGCAAAAGTAGACTACATTGTAGAAGATGACGAGACGTCTAATCCACCGTTAATAATCTGGGCTTCTCAAGAAAGCATGAAGAAGATGTTAACAGAAGGAACAATATCACCAGAAGTCTTTGACTTGAGTCGTAGGGTTAGTGAAGGTAAGATGGTGCTTATGAGTAAATACTGGAAAGTTGAACAATGCTTACATAACAAGCATCACACAGCAATGTCACGGCCTATGTTTCCATTTCAAAATGTACATAGTCTGTTAGAAGGAAGGGGATGGGGTAACAGAACTTGTATGCCATCCCTTTTCAACCATGAGAGAATTTGCACTTGGCACTTGTTCTTAACCTTGTAAATTAAAGTTTGTTTTTAAGAGAAAATAAAAGTTGTTTGATTTTCACATTCCTATACAGTTGAACGTTGTGTAATCAGACACCCTCTGGTCCTGGAAAGTGGCTACTTATATGAGGTAGCCACTTATGAATGTTTGGCCGATAGAGGGCATCCAGCGCGTTCACTCTCTAATGTCGACAAAAATACATGTGACCCCTCTTATATTGCTTGCGCCACCTCAAAAATTGTCCACCAAGAAAAGAATCAAATGCAGACAAGTCGCAGCATCAAATAGTTGAAAACACGCAAATAACCTTCTTGTTTGGCTTATTAATTTTGAAACCCTGAACATGCCTATCAGGCTGGGAATTTTGTGCCCCCTCTTTCAAATGATCCTGGATCCGCTATGGTCATTACAGGAGGTGTCCGTTATGAAAGTTGTCCGCACATGAAGGCTCAAGGTTAGTAATAAGTGGGATCTGCTTAGGGGTGGGTGTTGTGGGTGCAAAAAATAAATGTTTTAACATCAGCCAAAACTATGGTAAGATTGAAATTGGTTTGATTTTTGTTACAAAAGCCATTACACATATTATGTTACGTTGCAACAATTTAAAACAAAACAGAAATTTATAAGACTGCCTTTTCTGCGCATCCAGTTCTTTAATTTATTTATTTATTCTTTCTTTATACAAGATTACATTATCAGTAACATAGTACTGCTTTCCAAAATGGTCTAGTTACAAAAGTATAATTGAAAGTAAAACACAAATACAAAAATTTATGCACATATCAAGGTACAAAGAAAAGTAACTAAGTTTCAATATCATATAAACAAGTTAGTAATGAAAAGTAGACATGTATCCTAATATACAGTGAAAAAAAAACTTAACAGTTTATATTGATTGTGGAATATCTTAACATTTTCAGTTGGATTGATGTAGGTTTTATTGTAGCTCCCACTCAAAATCATTTAGATCCCCTCCTGTTTGAACATCTCGGACAAGTTGGAAAATGGGCACGCCATGCGCATGGCTTTGCTACCATGTTGGAAATTTCAAAACACACCTTTTTGGCAACTACTCTCATAAAAAACTTGAAACTTCCTCAAATTTGAAATTTAAACTCCTACTTACCTTACTCCGACTGACAAGTTCGAAAACAGTTACCCCATGTACCATGGCTTAGCCACCATCTTGGATTTTTCAAAAACCACATTTTTGGCCATGGCTCCCAAACCAAAACTTGAACCTCAAGTTTGGAATTTACACTTCTTAACTTAACCTAACCGATGAGTTCGAAAATGGGCACTCCATGTCACATGGCTTGGCTGCCATCTTGGATTTTTTAGAAAACACCATTTTGGTGACTACTCTCATACCAAAAGTGACACATCCCCAACTTTGGAATTTACACTCCTTACTGTATAACCCAACCAACAAGTTTGAAAATGGGCACCCCATGTCCCATGTCTTGGCTGCCGTCTTGGATTTAAAAAAAAACCACCTTTCCAGCCACTACAACCATACCAAAATACCTTACCCCGACCGGGCGGTGCAATGCTGTTAAGCTCTAGTTTATGTTTTGTTATATTGATATGATATCTTTAATAAGAAGAATGTAAATAGATAGTATACAGCTGTTGGTTGGAATAATATGTGGCATAGCCAAGCCAAATGAGACATAAGTCAGAAAATTAAAAATTGAGTTTTTTATGGATTATAACATTAAACATTTTTATCTTTAACATGCAAAAAAAATCAGTTTCAAATGTTTCCTTGCGAAGTTATGAACAATCGAAGTTGTACAATTGGATAGTTTGAATGGATCGGAAGGAAACAGGAATCAGTGAGCAGTAGGTGCATCATATGTGGCAGAGCCAACCCAAATAAGACATAAGTCGGAAAATTGAGATGTTTAGGGATTATAAAACTACACATTATTATCATTAACATGCAAAAAAAAAATTAGTTTCATACGATGTTTCCTTGCAAAGTTATGAACAATCAAGGTTCGAACATTTCAGATGTAAGTTTTGAGAAAACTGCATTTGAAAATTGTTTATCAGTATACATTTACTAAACAAGGTCATTTTAAATTGCATTTTTTAAACATTTTTTGATCATATATTTGAAAATTGTTAAGGTAGTTTGAAAGTTGAATGTATGAATTGCATATTTTTTAAATAAAATCAAATTTGAAAAATTTGACCATTTTTTAATTTCTGCCTATTGTGGAAAACTACCATTTGCGACTGAGCAATGTCTCATTTGGTTTGGCTCTGCCACGTATGTTTTACTGTGCCATGAGTACTGTTGAACAGTTACAGATGGTTTCATCATATTATTGATTTTGTATTTGTAGGGCATATCTACCCATTAAGTCTGCTAGATGAGATGATGATAGACGTAATTGATATTAACGCTGGTGACTCACCTAACACAGGTGACAAAGTGCTGCTTCATGCTGCCAAGTTCACAGAAATAGGTAAGAAGAGGGTAAAGGAGGAGGGGAATGGGGAGAATGGGAGGGGATAACGCTGATGATTTACCCACGTTTCCAAGTGCACATAAATAGTTAAGAAGAGGGTAAAGGAGGAAAGGATGGCAGAGGTTTGGAGGTAATGGGTGAGGATAACGCTTATGTCTCACCTAGCACAGGTGACAAAGTGCTGCTTCATGCCGCCAAGTTCACAGAAATAGGTAAGAAGAGGGTAGAGGAGGGGAATGTGGAGAATGGGAGGGGATAACGCTGATGATTTACCCATGTTTCCAAGTTCACATAAATAGTTAAGAAGAGGGTAAAGGAGGAGAGGATGGTAGAGGTTTGGAGGGAATGAAAGAAGAGGGTAAAGGAGGAGAGGATGGTAGAGGTTTGGAGGGAATGAAAAAGGATAAGGTGATGACTCGCCTAGCACAGGTGACGAAATTCTGCTTCATGCTGTCATGTTCACAGTTCACAGAAATAAGTAAGAAGAGGGTAAAGGATGAGGGGATGGGAGAGAATAATGCTGATGATTCACCCAACACAGTTGATAAAGTATTAGTGAATGCTGTTCATAGAAATAGGTAAAAAGAGGGTAAAGGAGGAGGACATGGGAGAGGATAACATAGGTGAAAAAGCACTGCTCCATACTGCCAAGTTCACAGAAATAGATAAGAAGAGGGTAAAGGAGGAGGCGATGGGAGAAAATGGGAGGGGATAATGCTGATGATTCAACTAACATAGGTGCATGCTTAAAATTTCACAGAAATATCATCATCATCATTATCATCATCATCATCATCATCATCATCATCATCATCATCATCATCAAAATTGGACTTTAACTGGTTAAGCCCCCCCCCCCACTCCCAAATTTGCAAACGTGTCTTTTCAGAACAACTTAAACTACTCAAGATGTTTCTTGACTTTTGTTATCCTGGCATCACGATGAGTTTAGCTGTTTTTACTAAAATCATGACGGAATTAGGTGTAACTAAACACCAGTTCAAGGACCTATTCAGGTTGGTATTCCTATGTTATTATACTGAGACTCCAGACTACTAATATTGCAGAATTATAGACTTTGAAAAAAAGTTATAATAGGCTTGATATTTCTTTCAGTTTTATATGTATAAATATTAGATTAAAATGATGAATTAGGATTATTTTATTTAAGGTTAAGTTAATTAATAGCAAGACAATTGTAAATGATTACACCCTGTCCTATTTTTTTTGTGTCCAACATGTCGTTACTGTAAACTGTAGTGATTGGCAGATTTAGATGGTGCACATAGGCCTAATATTATAACCAACTTGTTAACCTGTGAACTTCAGGGTGAAGTGAATTTTATATTTAGGATGTTATTCCCGATGAATGTGACTTAATTGGGTCATTTTGTAAGTTTGACGCTGATTACATCCATGTCACCCTTGACCCCAGGCTGGGATGTGGGTGTGTCAGTGGTTGTTAATGACCAAGTTTATTTTTAAGTCTAGATGAAGGATATATCCTTAGGGTAATGTGTATTTTATGTTTAGAATTATATCATTTTTTAAAGATTTGACCCTAATGACCTCCAATTAACTCTTGATCCCAAGCTTGGATGTGACTCTGCCTCCAAAAATTAAATCATCTGGAGGACAGTGCTTCGGCATGAAGGTCATTTGTTAAGTTTCACCACAAAATGATTCACATGGTAGTAAAATATAAAATTGAGTTTTTGTATCTCAAACCTCTCATTTTGGAGTAATTAAAAAAAAAAACATTGTTATATAATTTTTTAGAGCATTCAGTGTAAAGAAGCTAGGCTACCTAAGCCCCCGAGAGTTTTTACTTGGAGTGGCAGCAATGCAGCCAGACACGGGTCACGGTGGTATTCCTGCAGAGATTAGATGTAGATATATATTTAGATATTATGATGTTAACCGTGATGGTTACTTGGAGTACAATGAATTTGAGTAAGTATTCTTGATGACTACATCATACTATAATTTGAGCAAGTAACGTTTGTCATTTTGTTTGTTTGTTCTACTCTTCCCAGGTTCTTGGTCTGGTCCCATCAGACTTGGTGAGTGGATGCAAGTTCACCGCGGAATTGCCCTTGAGGGGTTCATTTTTGGAAAGGTCAAATTCACTAGGGTCAAAGATCAAATGACTGTAAATTATGAGTAAAATAACTATAAATTACGTGTAAAATAACTTTAAATTATGGGTAAAATAACTGTAAATTTCGGGTAAATTGACTAGTAATTATAAAGTTTACATTTCTGAAAAGAGGATGAAGAGTAGAATCTTTCAGAATATCATTGAGCTAAATCTTTTATTTGACCTTAAATTTGACCTTGTTGATGTGTTGGCTACAATATACTGTATACATAATATATAACGATGTAATATTAATTCAAATACCTGATAAAAAATGACACAAGTGCCCATTTATGACATTATGGAGAACCTAACCATTTTTTTTTTGGTTTTTGTTGGTTTTCACCAAGTGTAACACACTTTGATTACCAGTGCCGTAGCCAGCATAAGGCAGACGAGGTGGTCGCCTTGTCTGAAATTTTCAAAATTTGACTTTTTAAGGGAGACTCACCCTCTGACTTCCAACAGAAGGTTCCAGTCCATGGAATACTATGTGACCCCCAGACTTTGCCTCGTCTGTTTTTCAACTCTGGCTATGGCCCGGATTACATTTGATTGGAAAGCAAGCATGTTATCCACAAAGCTACAGCGCCACTCCACGGTATATAAACTTAATTGACTTTTAGGAGAGTAGTTTGTATCTTTTTTTTTTCTCTGTATATTACAGAACTATGGTGGTAGACATACGCAAGCTGAAGGGGCTGCCAGTTACTCCAGAACTAGTCGAGAAAGAAGTTGAAGAAAATGCAAAGTATGGCACAATCAATTTAAATCATTTGAACTTGAATTTTAAATTTTCTCTTTTTCTATTTAACAATTAATTCATTATAGAGTAAAGCTCAGCAGACTATCATGATATTTTTTGACAAAAAAATTGATCTGCCTATGGTCTTGATAAAAGCACACTATGATATCCAGGCCTTGCCTTTTGATGTGAGGGAGAGCAATCACTTGCCTAAATGCTCACCTAACATGCCCTGAGGTGTGCCATTCACAGCTCACATAAAATTGGTAAATTTCTACACACCAAGATACAAACAGCTCACCTAGCACACTTGAATGTGTTAAGGAGAGCAATTTGTAGCACACCTGAAATTTTCACTGAGAAGGCAAGGCCTCGATATCACAGTTTTTTGACAAATACAATTGGATAGTTTGAATGGATTTAAGGAAACAGGAAACAGTGAGCAGTAGGTGCATCATATGTGACAGAGCCAACCCAAATGAGACATAAGTCAGAAAATTGAGTTTTTAGACCACTAACTACTAAAACTGCCGTATAGCAATGGTCTATAATTAAAGACCGTATGTGTCGTCACAATAGATGGTCTCCCCAGTTAATTATATTTATTCATTAGACTTCCCTGGCCCAATTATTCAAATGAATATCAAGTCGGCTAAAATCGTCAATTTGTGGCAGAGCCAAGCCAAATGAGACATAAGTCGGAAAATTGATAATTGAGATTTTTAGGCATTATAAAACTACACATTATTATCATTAACATGCAAAAAAATCAGTTTCATATGATGTTTCCTTGCGAAGTTATGAGCAATCAAAGTTGGAACATTTAAAATGTAAGTTTTGAGAAAACTGCATTTGAAAATTGTTTATCAGTATGCATTGACTAAGGTAATTCATTCTAAATTGCCTTTTTTAAACATTTTTTGATCATATATCTGAAAATGGTTAAGGTAGTATGAAAGTTGAATGTATACATGAACTGTATAGTTTTTTGAATAAAATAAAATTTTAAAAAATTGACAATTTTTTAATTTCTGCCTATTATGGAAAACTAGCATTTGTGACTTATGTCTCATTTGGTATGCCTCTGCCACATATGACCGGTACAGTGCTCTGCAGCCACAGGTCACCATTTGGAAGCAAGACATCATAAATAGGGATATTGTATTACAATTATTTCATTGCTGTGACATGTGATAAAAAGGAAAGTTTAGAAATTTACCAAAATGAAAAAAACAAAGCATTATGGTCTATACTGATTCTGTGTAGTTTTATTTTTTTAATTGATCTGATTGGATGTTCTTAAGTGTCTCGATTGAATAAGATTTTCTTAAAGAGCGGTAGTTCAACAACTCACTGTAGTGTTTATTTTCATTATGTTTATCATCCTTCATAGATTCTACTGGACTAAAAACCATTATTGATTACATGGGTACTGTAAATGCTATTTTATTCAATGTACATCACTAAATTTTCATCTATTTCCTTAAGAGTCACCTTAATTTCTACTCTGTTTTCCTAAGTGGCCTGTTTGAATATCACCCCTCAAACAGTGCAAAGATTTTTTTAATGAATTTTTTATATGAAAAGCTACTCAAGAAATGGTGCGCTGATTTGCATTTTATTAACAGTTTTTGTATCATACCTATTTCAGAGTTTTCTGTTCTCACAAGAAGGAGCATTTATCAATGGTCGATTTCTTAAATGCAGTTGGACAGCTCAAGTTCCGAGGAACATCACTCCTCTTCAGACTTCCTCATCGATCAGTGCCTCATTCAAGGTTAATGTTAAGAATTACATTATATTTTTCTATTCATAAATCAAATAAATTTAACATTATATACCACATGCTTAGACCAGACTTTTTTTATAACTTGTTTTGTGAACTTTTGTATTTATTTTGCAGAAAGGAGAGCGGAATAAAAATAAAAATAAACTTTTATTTTCTTCATTAGCAAAAAACAATTTCCAGGGGAATCAAAGTGGAGGATAAGAAAAAAAGAAAAATTTATTAAAAATATAAGTTTATTTTAACTCTACTTTTTATTAATTTTTCAACTTAGTGGGGATTTCTGAAAAAGAGCTCTTGTAAGTGTCTAGAGGCATTTTGAGGTAAATATTAGGAACCAGACTTTAGCGCAGTTCAAGGTTTCTGAACAAACCTGGTTCTTTGGCAATAGGGAAAAATATACATGTCGGTAAAATATTTCATAATCGTTCATAATCGGAGGGCGGGATAAAAATAAAAATATTTTTATAATTTTATTTTATTTTTTAAATTTTCGACAGTGGAGGGTGTGCTAACAAGCTAAAAATAACATTTTATTTTTATTTTATATTTAAATATTCGGTGTCGGCGGGTTTGCGTAACAAGGTATAAAAAAAGTCTGGCCTTAGATTCCACCCATCTGATTGATTAACAGTCAGTCAGTAGTTTTAACCATACCCTGCTAGCCAGTCAATAGTGTTTATTATATGTGGCGGTGACAAGCCAAATCAGTCGCTTCTCGCAACCACCGATTTCAAGTAATTGTGGTTTATAATGTAACAATGTAAAAAACCTTGGAAAAAATTGAAATCCGTTTTATCCTTTAAATCTCTCCACAAATGTATAAAGAATCATATTATGTAAATAGTTTTTTAATTTTTGATTGTTGAAGTACATTATAATACGATTTTGTGAGGGTTATCTGAGTAAAATATTCAAAAAATTTTTAAAGTCACCGTCGCTTTTCTGCCGTTCAGACGTTAATTTACTGTTGATCGTAAGCTTCCATCTGTAAAATAAAGCTTATTTTATAAACTTTCATTTCATTGTGTAATACTGTAGATTTTTTTCTTACCAATTGCAAGGGGTTTAAGCCCTGTAAACAAATTTCTTTGCTTCCTATCAAGGGGCTCTGAAACAACCACACTGATTGGACACTTACATTATGACATACAGAGCATGTGCTTATTGGAAATTTATCTCACAATGCAACAGTTCCTACCAAATGCCGCGTTCATTTCACCGAACTCAAGGTATAATGCCGTGTGAAAATTCAGAAGCGGGCTTAGCAGGCTATTATATTGTAGGCTACCATACCGTAACCCGTAGGCTGGGCATCGTCTACCCTGTGCTAGGCACACGAAGTTTGTCAACATTGCTGTGGTGCGTCTTAATGCGAATAACTTCAAAACATGTGGCTGGAATTTATTGAAACTTGCTAGAGTGCTCAATTTTTATATTTGGTAAATATATCTGCCACATTTCAATAAAATTTGATAACCCTCGTTTCTAGGTATGACATTTTACTATATTTCAAGTATTTCAGTGAGTAATGTTTCCGCACTGTAATCGTCTCAAAGCTTCCAGGTGCATCTCAGTTATCTTTGATCGTCGATTTCTCAAAAAGCATGCTTCCTGTTTTCTTGTTCGTAAGTGATCTTTAAACTCACATAACTTCACAACGGATAGTTGGATTTTACATTTTTTTTTTCGCCATTCCGAATTATATATATCATAGAATGAAATTATTTACAAATCTTAAAAACGGTGTTTTGCGAGAAGCGACTGATTTGGCTTGTCATTGCCACATATACCCCATGCTTAGATTCTAGCCATCAGATTGGTTAAAAGCCAGTCATTAATTTCAACCATGCCCTGTTAGCCAGTCAGTAGTTTCTTTTTTCAAAAGTACTTTTGTTTGTTCAGCAGAATATTGTTGGGTCTGTCCGATTTAAATGGTTTATTCTTGACCATATACTTGCATTTGAAAACTAGGCCTAGGGCCAAGCTAGGCAGGTTATGCTTTTTCACTAAAGATTATTGTGTAACATTGTATGTGGTATCAAACACAAATATGCTCAGGATTTTACCAGATCGTGTTTCCAAATTGCAGCCCCGGTGACTACTATTGATCTCAATTTCATCTCAAGACACAGTATACAGATCATCTTGGTGTATAGTTGGAACCATGCCCCTCGGCCTAATAAATATACTGAGTCTTCAGTATAAGTATACTGAAGACTGTAGTAGATTATCCTGGGTTCACTGTGTTAGAAACTTCCAAAGTTGTAGCCTGAATTATGAGACTTGTCTTTTGAGACACAATATAAATGCCAATGCAAATACCATGCAATAAAGACTGAGTGACTCTGTAGCTTGATGGTTAACATACTTGCTTTAAAATCTCAAGGTCCTGAGTTTGAATCTAGCCATACACCAGGTTCTTCTCCGTGATCGAGCAAGGCCACTTAGCTTCATAATAAGAATATTTTTAAAAGCATGATGTAGTTTTCATTCTGTAAGTGGCAAAAAAACTTGTGATTGGATTTTAACATGAGATGAAAATTGAAAAAAAAAACTAGAAAAAAAATTTAACATCCAAGTCACATTATTTATGAGATTTTATTACAATCGAGAAAAAAGAACTTACGTTTATTAATAATATGTCTCTTGTTTTACAGTTCTAATGGCAGCCATTCTGATGACGATGTTGGAAACTCCAAACAAAGATTAAAAAGAAAGAAAACTGATTACTCAAATGACTCCTTATCATTTAATAGTGTTGACCAATCAAGTGAAGGTAATTCTACAACTTATTTTTTGTTTGTTTTTAACTCAAATTACAGATATGAGGCTAGTCATGGCAAACCCACCCCCCAAGTTGTCGCACAGGTAGTTATTGACAAATAAGCAAATAAACAACAGGAAATATAAATAAATATAAAGGAAATTTGTGTATATTTTGTCCAATAACTTCAGTTATAGATGTCTTATTTTAATAATTGACCCCTTATAAAGCTTGTGGAAAGTGTAATATGGTTTTAACAATAGTTCAATTTTCAATTTTCCTACAACTTGTTGGTTTTGCCATGACATGCCTCATATACATATATAATAATATGTATAAAGTAATATTACATAAATGAAAAAATTGTGCACATTTCAGTACACTTGCATAAATGTTTGTGTTTCTTTTCACCGATGATTTAATTAAAAGCATTGATGATATTGTTTGTATAGAGTATGAATTAAGTGATTTGGAAGCGGCAAGTATATTTAAGTCTCCTGAAGTTCGTTCACCAACGGTTGATGTTGATGTCGATAACTATGAACTAGCTGTACACTCAGTGAAGGTTCGACGTAGTGGAATGCTAACAGATATTCGTAAACTTTGGGAAATACCGACTGGTAATTGCTACTTTCCTTTTGATGGTGTTGGTAGTTAAGATATTGATAATAGTTGAAATGTTGGTAGTAAACATGTGGTGAAATGGTGATGATGAAGTTGACTGTGGCGATGGTGATGATGTGTGTAGTGGTGGTGGCCGTGACGATAATGATGATGAGATGGTTATGAAAAGATGATGGTGCTGGTAATTATTATGATGATGATGCCGACGGCAATGACGCATGATGGTGATGATGAGAATAGTCAGTGTTCCCCCAATTGAAAAAAATTATACTGGTAAATTGTCCAAGCAACATGACTTGTCAGGCCTGACATTGGGTTGGTGTTGTCCCTATCCAAAATATCTACATAACTATAGGCCTCTATGAGCATTACTGTATTCTCTGTAATACTAAAGAGTAAAGGATATATATGAATCAAAATTGTATCACAATTATTTTCAATAAACACAATTTTTACTGGTAAATTGTATTTTTTGTCGGTAAATTTGATGGCTAAAACCATAATCAGGAAAACACTGATAGTTTTATGGATGAAGATGATGATTATTTTTATAATGTTTTCTTTTTTAATTATGACAGGTTCTAGTGCCTTATCACAAACTGTCATTAAAGAGCTGGAAACAGATAAAACAAGGTTTAATAGACTCTCATCCATGGACTCATTCAATCAGGTTTGCCCCATCAAATTATCATCTTCATGTTCATGTATTAACATAACATATGTGAGGTGTCGTGACAAAATGAGTCGTGTTGTACGCCACTCCATTTTGAGATATTGACAAAGGTAGGAAGTCATAATTTTATAAAAATGAGATTTTCATTGTTTTGAGAGGTTTATTACATAAATTTTATGATTACAAACATCCTGTTTATGTTTACAGTACTTAAAATAAACATTTTTTTGAACTGCATCTTTAGAAGGCTGTTTTTCAAAATCAGTGGTAAATCATACAGGAAGTCAACAATTTTTTATCTTACTCTACCTATGAAGCTAATTCGAAAACCAAATTGAATAATGTCCAAAATAATGTCTTCTATCATAATATAACAATAACTCACTTTTGAATTTTTGTACAACACGACTCATTTTGTGGTGACACCTCACATATATTCTACAAATTTTAGCAGGTGGATGGTGCAACCCATACCAAACAATTTGACTCTACATGCTTACATATCTAAGCCACTATTAAAAAGTTGTTTCTAAAAATTGTTTGTTGCTTTTCTTTTTACACCCAAAATTGTTTTACATATTTTTATATGGATAGTTTCTCCTGGCAATTTGTCACATAGCTGATGAAATCTGTCATTTTAAGTTTTGATAACAGCTCTTCCTTGCCAAAGATGAGGTCAGGCAAGGGAGTGTTGTTTAAGAAAAATATAAATAGAACATGGCAGAGCCAAGCCAAAGGAGGTAAAAGTCTGAAAATTGAGTTTTCTATAAATTGTGAAACTACACAATCAGAATTTCAAAATAACCTCTTTTTGTACTTGGTATTTATTTTAGAATCAACTTGTTTGCTTATGAAGTGTCCCGTACAGCTGTGGGTTAACACCGCTCATTGACGGTTAATATATCCACTTGGTCAGTGATAATAGAGAATCATGTTATTTAACTATCAATTTAAATCTTTTTCCAAGACTTAGCTCATAGGACTAGAGCTTATTTCCAGTTTGTATAACGTGAAGCGGATGAGAGTGTGATACTCCTGGATGGGACGCTAGTCCATTACAGGTTACTTGCCAGCAATTTGCCGGTACACATCGACAGCTGGATAGAGAGCAGTGTGAGTAAAGTGCACTTCCCAGGTGCACAAGCAAGCGGCTTGAGTCTTGAACTCCCAACCTTTCCATTGGGAACCAAACGCTGTGCCAACTCTCCCACTACTATCAATTTACCTGTTGTAATTCCATGTCTTTCCATTTCAGAAATCCCATCCTAATGAAATGTTAACTGGTCTAAGATATTTTGAACGAGCTGTAAAACAAACTAGTCAAACTCAACAACCAAAAGCACCATTTGATTGGGGAAACGTCGACACATCATCACTTGCTAAATGTTTACTAGCCATCTGCAGGGAGGCTAAACAATTGCTGGCCGAAGAACCTAGGTTGCTCAGAGTCAGTGCTCCAACATACATTTTAGGTGAATTTTAATTTATTTTATGAATAAATTATTTAAATTATTTTTAAATTGTTTAATTGTATATCCAATTCATTTTCTGACCAGAGTGGATTTCACTAAGCCATTAAGTTCGCTTTTAAAAACTTGCTAAGATTGACCTTGGCTTGTTCAGGTTAAAATTATTTATGAGTAAAATAACATTTTGATTAAGTTTTAAAACAATCATTTTATTAACTTTTTAAAACTTTATTTTAGGGGATATTCATGGAAACTTCCGGGATTTAATATGTTTTGAGAAGGCTTTGTGGAGGATGGGACCGATGCTTACTCCAAGTTCATTCTTATTCCTTGGTGACTATGTTGACCGGGGTGAACATGGCGTTGAGGTAGGCTTGTTGCATTCAAGAAACAGTTCGAATACTAAAATGCAATCAATACAAAATAGAATAAAAATTAGCACAGTTATTACTGTTTTCATTGATAAATTCAGTTTGTGTTATAGCAACACTACTGTATGTTCGTTCTTGTAATGTAATGTTATCTCCAAACAGTGCAATGGGATACCTAGCAGATAGTTTAAGTTAACTTTCTAGGAATACTGTCTCTCCTTGTTTGTATTTGTTTTCTTTATTACCTTCACCAACAAAGTTGGCAAGTAGGTTATCTTTTCACCACCATTCATTACATCTACCAACAAAGTCGGCAAAGAGGTTATGTTTTTGCTCCTGTTTATTTATCTGTCAGTGGTGCCTTTGGACAGCCTACAACCCAAAGTTTTCATCAGAAATCTGTCAAACTAGGTCAAAGTAATCTATAATTTAAATATCTCAATTTGAGTAAATTTTCAAAGGATATGCTAGAGTGAATTTACAAAGTCACTTAATTTTACTCTGTTGCATACAGGTTCAGATTGGTGCATTTGATAGTAAACAAATATTGACTGGTCATGAGGGGGATAGTGAGATCTACTGTCCCGAGGTGTTGAGAAGACCAGAGCCTACTATCTTCCCGAGGGCCGCAGGCCCGAGGGAAGATAGTAGG
>JAOTQE010089906.1:0-12058 GCA_025631205.1 Nesometra sesokonis
TTGTTGATCGATAGCCTAGCCTGGCTGGAACCCGGACGAAAGGTTGACCAAATCTAACCCATTTTTGAAGATTTTGGGCATTTTTATTTGCGCCAAATGAGAATTCTAGTTGCCATTGGCGACTCGGCGAATGGCTAGCGTGAGCATAGCCGCCCGTAAGCGGATGCGGACACTTTTTGCTTTTTGTCTTAATATTTGGATTTTTTTGTATGTAAATTTACCTCACATCAGCGGACATCCCTGAAAATTTAGCGAATACAAATTTCTGTACAAAATCGTCCTTATACTATAATGGCTGAGAATCATTTTACTAAACCAATCTTTAAAAAAGATAAAAAATATTTAATAAAATACAGAATGCTGTGTCTAGAAATTTGAGAGGCCATTTTTACTGAGAAAGCCGCGAAATGTGAGACATAAGGTTGTATATACATAATTTTACAACTTTAGCTCTCTATTGGCAGAAATTCTTGCAAGCGGACAGCTCCCGTAAACGGGCACTTTTCCCAAACCCGAGGGTGTCCGCTTACGGGAGATTCAACTGTTTGACAATTTTCCACCTACCTGCAAATCCTGAACATAGACAAGACAGTATAATAGCTGTCAGTCCATACATATAGTTATAATGTGCGTCCTGCTTTACACTTGCTGAATCCAATTGCACAAGGGCAATGCCCATGAACAAGATGAACAGCGCC
The DNA here is from genome assembly GCA_025631205.1 of Nesometra sesokonis. Taxonomy (NCBI): domain Eukaryota; kingdom Metazoa; phylum Echinodermata; class Crinoidea; order Comatulida; family Antedonidae; genus Nesometra; species Nesometra sesokonis. The sequence goes on from JAOTQE010089906.1 coordinate 699, forward strand.
CCCCATTGTACTCGGCTGACTGTCTTGCCTATCATTAACACCATGAACATGGCCGTTGTTAATACTTTTAGCTGGTAAGTAACCTGTAATAAAAAGTTACAATTTAAAAATACTATACTGTTAGTGTTGTATCAATCAAACATTAAAATAAAGACTCAAACAATTATACAATACATTTGAGCTATTTATTACAAAATGATTTGCTTTGTCACATTTTCAAAAACTGGGTATCCCACCCTAAAATTGACTTTGATTCATGTCCAAGATATTAGGCTTATAACAGGGTATACAATCACATACAGATACTAATGCAATTCCATGTACAATGTAGTAGGCTTATACCAGGTTAAGTATACTGTACAAAACAAGCTTTTTTTTTTAGTAAGAGCCACTCTCAGACAAGCAACACACTTTTATGAATCCCTCAAAAGGTTACAATAACATGCTGCTTTTCTCTGAGAATTTACAGTAACAATTAATAAAACAAACCAATCACTAATTCATTCATTCATTCATTTAATCAAAGAACCAAACTAATCAAAGAAACAAATGATCCACAAATCAATCAATCAATCAATCAATCAACAAATCACTCAATCAATAACTGTAATCAATCACTCAATCAAGCAAGCAAGCAACCAATCTATCATTTCAACAACCAACCAAAGCCCAATGAATCAATCAATTAATAAAATAAACTAATTCATTAATCAAAAAATGAATCAATTAACCAACCAACCATCCAAGCAATAAATTGACAAATCAATCAATCAACCAACCAACCAATCAATACATTGTCCGAGCGAGCGACCACCCAATCAATACATTGACCGACCTAGCCTGTCTCACAGGCTTTATGGTCGGGCTTATTCACTTTTGTTGCTTGATTCCTTTTAAGGCGCTATTGACGTCCCATACTCACTTACTCTAGTTTAGCCATAAGGCCTGTTAAAACAATTCTTGCGCAACCATTTGCACCTGAAAAACAGGTGCGAATGGTCACACTTGATTGAATTTGAAAATCATTTGATACCATTGCATCACTCACTCATGCTAATCAACGTTTGGCGTTGCGAAGGCCTTTAGGCTTGGGTCTACCCATGGAGAAAGAAAATCCCTACTGTAAGTCTAGGCAACGTGATGAACGATTGCAACTGCACGAGAAATAAGAACAGAGTTTTTTTTATATGAGGACAAAACTACATTCGTGAGAATACTTTTCAGGTATAATTTGTTGTTTGGTAGGCTTCCCAACTGGTGGTAGGCTTAGCTGGTCTTTCGAAAAGGAAGCATTTTGATAGTTCGACTCTACTATATTTATTTGATCCGCCCACTTGCCAAATACAGAGGGGCAAAATAAGTCATTTCTTTCTTGCTTCAGCTAGCGTTTGACAAGTCGTTTGACATGTTGAAAAATTATATGACTATTGTTGTCGTCGTTTGCGGCGCTACATATGTTACGAAAAACAACCATACAGAAGGGACTTGGACTCCGGAGCAAATCTATGACCGACCGACTGACCCACCAATCAATCAAACTTTGGGTTAATTTTTAATCAATCATTATCAATCAATCAAATCAGTCAAATCAATCAATCAATCAATCAATCAAATCATAAATGTAGGCTTGATTAATGTCACAATTTAACATTATTGTTCAATTTGTTATGTTCATGACTGAATTTTAAGTAATTCCACAAATTGCATTCATCTCCTCAATATGCATACAAACTTGTCTATTACGTTTTTTTAAAAGTGGTATTCATATAATGAAAACGAGTACATTTTCTACTGGAATAAAAACTGAAAATTGTTAATGAAAAGTCATTGTTAAAAAATAAAATAGAAAGATGTGTTTACCTGATAGGTGGCAGCATCCAAGTTGGAAAGAGCAATAAAAGCTAGATTATTTTGAATGGCGTATATTACAGATGGAATGCACATTTTAAATGAGTCGGAAGGTTTGCAGAACACATTACGATACACATCCACGATCATACCGCGGACGCTCCAATGTTGCTTAACGAGAAGGATTAACGAACACATCAGCTTGGACATCTCTGTGAACATGACGGTGGTCGTGGAGTAGTACATTGGGCCTTCACGTGACCGTGTGTATCGTACCAACATGATGTAACCAGTGGCGTTAATGGTCAACACCATTAGTATGTACAACTTGAATCCTAATGTCACGTCATCTGAAAAAAACAAGTGCATTGTACATTAATTGTGCTATACTATATTCATTTTAACCAGTCGCCAATGGCAACTGGAATTCTCATTTCAAGACTATTCAAAACAGGGCTGCAAGAATTATATGCGGACTTAGCTGGGATACACATTCGAATGAGGCTCTAAATGAAGCACACTGGCACTCCCTCCCTTATTTAGTAAGATACGAATATTGCATCATAATTTATAAAATAATGAAAGGGTATGCTCCCAACTACTTAAACAATCTATTCACTCAGAACAATAGGTCCTATAATCTTAGAAATAGCAATTCAAATTTATTTATCCCCAAACCAAACACGGATTATAAAAAACGAAGTATTTCTTATAAAGGAGCAGTACTGTGGAATAGCCTCAATATGGAAAATGATAATTTACCAATTTCATTGTCAAACTTTAAACGATACCTTGAGACATCACTTTATGAATAACCATTGTGCAATAATTATAAGCAATATAACAAGTATTTAAACTGCTACTTTAAAAGTAATGTATAGTAATATTTTGTTAAATCTTTTATATGTATACATACAGTAGGCCTATGTATGGGTGTGTATTATTATGTAGGCTATGTATAGGGCGCGCCTATGCATATGTATATATATTTGTATATTTGTAAATAATCTTATCTTGTCAAGTGAGTTTATCACTTCTCATGGTACGTGGGTATGATGCGTCTCACATACACACGGAGCCAATGTTATAATTGAACTTGCAGTGTATGGGCCCTAACCTTACGGTTTTTCCATTAATATCATATCATGCTGTCACTCTAAACATTTCAAGCTTTATTCATCCCTCTAGTCATTCCATCTTATATTTTTCTTGGTGAAAAGGGAGGTACATTTGTCCTCCCCTGGGTTTATAGCCTCTCTACCCACACATAATTATATAGTTAATGTAACATTTATGGTTAAATTGTTTAGTTAAGCGATTATTATTATTTTACAATTGTATATTCACGAACTCGTGGAAAAACAGTCTTCGGACTGAACGTGTATCGTGTTAAAATAAAGTTTATAATATATATTTGGCTAAAATAAAAATTCAAATCAAAAGAGTCCATGGCATTGTGCGGTATTGTGGTGACATTGGAGAAACGAAACATGCTCTTGGCACGCGCTTCTCTGAACATCTGAAACGTGGTTTTAACCCCACTGCAGTGGGAAAACACCTTATGGATACTGTCTCTATCGATAAACCCCAAGTCCTCGCGAAAGAGAAACTGACCAGGGAATGGCCCTCCTCCCCATCCACGACAAAATCCTGCTTCAGGGGCATAGACAAATGGTCACAAAGGTCAACCAGTCATGTGATCAAGGGCACTAGGTGTGCTCGAAATGTTGTGACAATTTTGTCTACACAATTTTTCTCCTAAAGTGAAATTTATATTTTTTACTATATTATACTACACCTATTATTTACCTTATATAAAAGACTGATCATCCATGATGATAATCACTGGACTATGAAAGACTATTTAATGACAGACAATACATTAAAATGCCATTTCAGTTTAGATTTCAGGTTTTTAAATAATAAAGAATATATTAATGCAAGAAATAATTACCCAAATCTTATGACTCCATCAACACAATAAATTCAAAACTGGGCAAGGGCCCACTATTCCTAAACCTTACAAATCCGTATTTTTCGCGCGGACCTTAAAACCTCACTCATGTTCTAAAGTACTACATGTACCAAAGTAAATTATGTGTATGATTGTGTTTTAAATTTGCGATTGGTTGCGATCGGGAATTGGATTACCACCGATTACATCACAACTAATCGTGATGCAGTACATGCGAAGCCAGTCTGAATACGGTATTAGCCTAGGCCTACAATATTTCTTTGATAAGTAGGATACTAAGATCATGCTTTACAGTAGATCTTATCTGATCTACTCTCGGCAATAAGCCTAGTATTTGCCCACGGCAAGCATGATGGTTTTGATTCTACAATGTATAAAATATTACTTAATAACAAATCACTAGCAACAAACAGATTTTAACATGTTTTTATGCAAATCTACATTTAAAAATCCATGAAAATGTGAGATTAATTTCTTTGCAAATTGTGCAAGGACAGTACGTATTATCCATGCATTATTTGTGGACGTACTGTACCACTCTTGGCTAAGACTGTAAGCTTATGGATCTTATTAAAATGGGATTATTATTTGATAAAAACAACTAGGAATGCAAACCAAAAGCTTAGCTACTTAGGGTCAGTTCAAATGTTTGCATGAATTGATTTATCCATATCTTGTACTTAGGACTACTGGGCTACTGTAGTACACGGGCTAGTCAATTAATTCAATACTTCATAACCAATTTTATTTGCCCATTTATATGCTCAATCAAGGTCAATTTTTTTCTTAGCCAAACTGGCTAAAGGTCAACAATTGCCAAATTATAAATTCTTTAGCCAAATTTTTTTAAATGATAACTGATAAATATAGCCACAAAATGGACAGTTTGTGGGAATTTTCATTTAGCAAATTTGGCAAAAGAGGTCATTTTTATTATTTTAGACAGTCAACCGACATTATCAATTTTTATCTAAACTACAGTGTTGTATCATTACATGATATTTTAGTATAAATGTGGTATCTTGGTAGCTTCCATCATGGTACAGTATTTGTACTATTCCAGGGTTCTCCTGAAGCCGGTTTTTCTGTCATTGCCGACCACAATGAATTTTTTTAGCGATTGGAACTAAATTACTATTAACTAATTATTAAATTATTAGGCCTAGACTTGTTTACACAAAATTCATTCTTCCAGGGACCTATTTAAAAACAACTCCCTCTTTTGTCTTTACCTTAATAAACAATGAACATTCATAAAACAAAATGAAAAAAAACATTCCCATGGTTACGTCAATTGTCAAAAAAATTAACATTGTTTGTGCCTTTGTTTAAAAAATGGTCCCTGACAGGGGTGTCATGGTCCCCAACAGACGGGCCGATGAGGCCGGGTGGGCGTGGTTACCCGGTTGGTTTCGATCAGCAAAAAAAGTTTTATTTTCCCTTTTCCTTGACGAAAGTGATCAATCTTCCCCCGCCCCGCCCCTCTCACCCCGCTGGCGGCACCATTGAGATATTGTTTTATAAAAACGAGTTGTCTAGCCTAGGCTCCCTAGTGAGAGTGTTCTTATAGTAAAGTATTAAAATTAAAAAATGTCTCATTGCAAAAACATTTTTATCATATAATTGTTATTACATTAAAAAAAACAGATTATGCCCATAAAAAAATAATTTCAACCCTGTGTGCATCCCTTTTTGGGAAAACTCAATTTTGATTCACTCCATTTACTATTTCAATCGATCATTTATTCTGTCATATTCACTTGAAATGCTCTGGATTTTCTTGAAATAAATCAACGATTCTTGAATGTTTTTTTTTAACTTGCGACGATGTACACAAAAACTAGGCTTACAACGATTGATGTTCACTGAAGGCTGGTGTGCGCTGTATTGTTCATATGGGCGTAGTATTTGAGAGGGTCTAAAATATGGACAATCAAGCCCAACTCAAGCTCATTACAAAATTGGTGGGTCAGTAAGAAAAATATAAAACTGTTTTTATGCTTTGGTACGGTAATATAAACTAGGCCTAGGTAGCCTAATATTTTTTTTAAAGTTAGGCCTAGGCCTAGTCCTATTTTGAAGGAAGGACTGATTGTAATGTTGGGATGGTGTATCAAAATAATAGGCACGACCAAAAGGATGCCGGATACCGTTATTTTATTTATGCACGTCAATTAAATCTGGACCGGGCACAAGACCAGGCCTAGCCTAGAGGAGGCCCTAGTACTAGGCCTAGTAGCCTAGGCAGGCCCTAGTTAGCGGAGACTGGCCGGGAATAGGCCTAGGCCCTATGCCTATGTTTTGGAATCCTATTTTTTTAGTAAAATAGAAAAAAAAACAAGCACAATTGATAATAAGTGCATTCATTTGCAAGATTGTCCTATTCAGTATTATATATGTCTAAGCCTACCTATTCAGTATTATATATGTCTAAGCCTAGGCTAGGCTAGCCAGAGAGGTATGCAAGTAGAGTACCTAGCTTTAGGCTAGGCACAGTCAGTAGGACCGGGAACCGCTGGTGTCTGTGAGAATGGCTTCGTCGAGTGGGCGTTTTTTGGGGACGTGATAGACTTGACAAGGCCTACGACTGGTGGCAATAACCAGTTAAATCAATTTGCTAAACCGAAACTATAGTCTAGACTACATGAGATACTAACCTGCCATAATGAAGTCAATTTATATTGTTTTTTGGGGGAATAAATTTGTATTTAATGCTCCAAGATATCCCTCAATTTACACGACGTGGGCTAAACTTCCACGACGACGGTAAACTAGAAATTTCTAAAATTGAGGGCGCTATCGCAATTAATTTATGTTGAAAAAAATGCTATGACAAATGTTAGCTAAAAATAAACAATTGGTACTGTAACAGTAACGTATAACCAATACATTAAATTATTGCAATTATTAAATCATTCATTACATTTAATTACCCTACATTGTTGCTATTATTTGCAAACATAAAATTATGCTTTAATTAATATAATTAGATCACAGCCCTCCATTGTATCTAATAACAGGTCCGGGATTTAAGAGTCGAGTTTACAACACCTTTCATGGGCTTCGTTGGTCAGTAGGCTTTGAGCTGTGCAATGTAGATTTGATATATTATTATATATTATGTGTGCATTCCCATTAGAATTTGGCAAGTTTTACTCTACATTTTCAAAGAAATATAGGGTAATTTTTAATTAACCACTTCACTGGCTTATCACATTAAATGTTTATAAAGGATATAAAATGTATATACTGTTCAGATAGCTATCAAGTGGAAACTAATCTAATTAACCATTGTGATAAGACTTGACAAAAATTTCTAATGGGGATGCACACCTAATTTCCTCGCCTTCTCCCTTGAAAGTGCTTACTCAACTCATCATTCATAACCAATAGTTGGCAATACAAAATCGATTGTCATGTGGTTGTGCGTGTGCTTTTGAAACAGCCAATGCCTGCTCACCTCGGACAAACTATGCCTCAATGGGTGGACCTTTTCTGCCATGCTGTATAATTGCTATAACCACCCCTCCTACAGTGACGAATCCAGGATCCACCGAATGGGGGGTGGGGTGCGCGTGGTTGTCAGTTTGATTCTGACGAGAAAATAAAAAAAAAGGGTCATTTCCCCATTTTGGTGCCCTGGTACCGTACCTTACGCGAATTTTTGGTCTTTATGGTAATTTTTTTGACCCAGCGCACCTAATTTAAGGAGGGTGGGGGGAACGACGTATTGATAATAATATGGGGGCGCCTTAATCCGTGCTTGTCCTACATTTATTTAACCCACCAGAACCAAAGGGTCATGTCATCATTTTTTTCCTCTTGTATTCATGGATGGGTTTTGAGAACAACTGACCACCAAATTATTTAAAAGTGCACATACAGTAGGCTTTATCTTTATTTATTCTGCCGACGAACCTGGACAAATTTGAAGCTACAGCGTCCCACCATACAGATGTATTGTCACTTGAAAATTAATTTTCTTACACTGACGAATAATAAAAACATAAGGCTTTCAGCCATTTGGAGCTTTTTTTTAGGGGGCGGGGGAAAATTTCAAGCATTTAATGATGCAAATTTGGGATTAAACATGCTTTTTTAAACACTGTAAAAAATTGCACTGTAAAAAAAACAGGAAAAAGTCCTAGCAGCCAGGATGCCAAGAAAATTCCGTAAATTTTACGGGCATTAACACATAAAATTTACGGGATTTTCTTGGCATCCTGGCTACTCAGGCCTTATCCGTACATTTTACGGGAATTTACTGTAAAATTAATCGTGTAACAGTATAGAATGTCTGTAAAATTTACGGGATTTTCTTGGCATCCTGGCTGCCAGGACTTTTCTCGTAAAATAATTGTTATTTTTTCAAGGTAGAATACATTATATCCATTTTTTATTGATATTAAAGAATCAAATATCCGAGTCTTACGCATGAAGTACAAGTAAATAATAACAACAAATAAAAACAAGTATAATTACATTTTTAATTAATAAAACCAATTTTCTATACAATTGTTTCAAATATATAAAGACTCATCACTTCATAAAATATATACTTTATATATTATTTACACATTTTATTATTTATTTATTGACTGATAATAATATCCATAATATAGTTATATAATTTACATACTTTACAATTAAATTATCTTAATTATTCATGCCCCCCACCCCAGGGTGTGAAAGAAGTGTCATCTATTCATTGAAGTCTTACGCATAAAGTACACTTAGTAAATAAAACAAATTATCTTAATTATTAAACAAAATGAAGAATGATAGGTAAAATGCCAAGTTTATCCTGGTAATTATTTTATTATTAAGGTGAATTCCAGGATAAAAATTTCTATTGATTAAAATCTATGGAACAATTAGTTGTGAGCAGACTGTACAAAATTCATAACATGTAATTTTTTTTTTATGTTGATGGCTCTGAAGCTCAGGAACCAACTTCCATTGACTGTGTACGAGACTCTATCTCTTCCTGTCTTTATCGCATTATTCCGACCCACATAGCCAGTGTCACAGGGTTCGCGAAACATGGTATAAAAGAAGTTTCATCTTAAAAATAAATTGGTATATTAATGGGAATTCCTTAAATCTTTAAAAAGAAAAGCATAACCAGAGGTGGATCCAGGTTCCAGTGAAATGGGATGGGGCACACTTTCCACCTTTTGCTGTCTTCTATAACCATCACCATCATTATCATCATCACGATCACCATCATCATCATCATTTTGACCATGACAAAGCATCATCATGAGTGATGATGAAAGTCTCTTCTAAAATTCACTCTTTTTCAACTGTTTTAATAATTTACTTTTTCCTTTTACTTTTATTTTTGTAATTAGTGCCTACTTACTGTATATCTCTTCTTTTTCTAATTGTCTTAATTTATTACTCTTTAAATTTTTTGTTTTTAATTTCATTTATATGCACTTGCATAGTGATCATATAAGCACATAGAAACACTTTACTGTAGATGACATGTGCTATACAAGGGTATTGCCATTTTCTGATGGATATTACCATTTCAATAATTAAACTCCAAATTTTCAGTGTCACATGGTTCATGAAACGAAGGTATAAAAGCGTCATTTTAAAATAATCTGGTTATTACAGTGGATTCCTTAAATCCTATAATGAAAGCATAGCTGAAGGAGGTTATGTTACATCAATCACATAATTGTTGTTAACATTACATTTGTGAGGTGTCACCACAAAGTGTGTCGTGTTGTACAAAAAACTTGAGTTATAGTCATATTTGGATAGAAGAGATTATAAGCTTTAAATTGGTTTTTAAATGAGGTTCATAGCTTCAGTATAACCAGAGAAACATCATTTTAAAAACATGAAAAATCACTTTGGAGAAAATCAACTTTAAAGATAAACAACTGTTGACTTTCTGTATGTATGTATTAATTTTGAAAAACAGCCTTAACAAAATGTAGTTCAAAAACATAAACAGGAAGTTTTTAATCATAAAATTTAATTACTAAACTTAACAAAACAACAAGAATCTCATTTTTGTGAAATTATGACTTTCTGTCTATTTTTGTGAATATATCAAAATGACATGGCGTACAACGCGACTCATTTTGTCACGACACCTCACATATGAGATGGATTTATGAAACGGCTAGAGGTCCTGTAATGGGTTCTATCTTTGTAATGATAAATGTCAGGTTAGGTTTAGCCTATCTATGGCCACTAACCATTGCAGAGATAGCATCCCAGTCTTTTAGCCACAGAGATGGAATTAAAGGGGAACTCCGGGATACATTTTTATGGATACACCTACAGAACAATTAGTTGTGACCTTACTGACAAAATTTTACAACATTTGGATAATGAGATAATGAATAAAAAACTTTACAAAGTAGACATTAAATCAAAAAGTGGATCTATTCTTCATATTAAACAATGCTAAAGAAAAAGGATTTTGAAAGGGGTTGTGTTTGTAAACTGTATCAAAAGTCACATTAAAAAATACCTGTTCTTATGTGTATTTGATTGATCTTTGAATTTATGTGAATTACATTTGTAATTTGAATTTAGTTTTCAAGCAAAACCCTTTCAAAATCTCCTTTAACACGTGTAATTTGAGTAGAAGACCCAAAGTTTGATTTGGACTCACTTTTCAACACTTTTTTTGCATTCAGCTTGCTGTCCAAATGTAGTGAAACTTTTTCAATTAGTTAGCAACTACTGTACTAGTAATTCTAACTAGATAACTAGTTTTATAGATTTATTTTAAAATTTAGAAATTTTAATCCCCAAGTTCCCGTTTAATGAGTGTATATTGTCAACAGCCACATTAAAGAAGCCATAGTTTTAACTTCACAGTTTTGATATTTCTTTAACTTGTTCAGCACACAAAAAATTATTAATTCTTTCAACTCTACAATCATCAAGGTCCACTCCTACAAACTCTTTAGCACCCTCAAACTTCTCAAGAAATTGATCCACTTCTAGCCTCATCTTTCCAGGCAGACTGTGGTAGTGATCGCTGATGGCTTGCAGCATCCATATTGGGTATGTCATGCTTCCTCGTGTACTGATGACCTGGCCAAGCTTGAATCGATGCATTCCAAGATTACGAGGTAGTTTTTTCACATCAGGGTGATCCTAGTTTTAAAATAAAATTATGCAGTATTATAAAACTAATGTACAACTATTTGTGTCTGAACTAGCCGACGATTAGCACAAGTCACTAGGTAATAATTCCTCCGTAGTTCTAGGTAGATCGCCCTAGTAATTTAACATGGTAGATCTACCTAGTCAGAGGGTGTTATTTTTTTTTTCAAAGGGAGCTTACCAAGATCAGTGCATCTGGATCCCTTCCCTCAATTTAAAAAGTGTCTAAAATACATAACCATCTTTAACTTAAAATTAAAAATGGGAGTTTATGCAAATGAATGGAACACTGATTAACCTTAGATGTTATGATGCATACAAGTATTGAAATATATTCCATCATGTTGGAATACAATATTTAAAATTATGTCATCATCAAAGTATAATGCATACTCCC
>JAOTQE010089906.1:12158-27014 GCA_025631205.1 Nesometra sesokonis
AGTATTGAAATACATGCCATCATGTTGGGATTCAATATTTCAACATTAACTATGTCATCATCAAAGTATAATGCATACTCCCAGTATTGAAATACATGCCATCATGTTGGGATTCAATATTTCAACATTAACTATGTCATCATCAAAGTATAATGCATATACTCCCAGTATTGCAATACTGTACATGCCATCCTGTTGGGATTCAATATTTCAACATTAATTATGTCATCATCAAAGTATGTATGCTCCAAGTCTTGAAATACATGCCATCATGAATCCAATATTCCAACACTATTTCATCATCGAAGTAATGCATCCAAGTATTGAAATACATGCCATCCTGTTGTGATTCAATATTTCAACATTGACCATGTCATCACCAAAAACTCACTCCTGATGATGACTACTAGTATATTGTTGTTGAAATATTAAATCCAAACATGTTAGCCTGTATTTCAATAATTCAACATATGGTAGGTAAATCAATTGGGTTTAAGACATTTCATGTTTAAAACACAATTACCTTTAAATATATCCTTAAAATATTGCAGTTATCCAAGATTTCTGGAGCTTGATTGCGGAAAATCGTTCTAAGAATAGGAAATAAAGTTTCTGGAATCTGATCTCCTGGTAGGAAATCTTTTTGGCTAGTTTTAATTGGATCAAGAATGATTTTACCATCTATGATGGAATGTGTATGCATTGAGGTGTCCTTGGTAAATTGGTTCATTTTTTCAATCCAAGCACAGACTAGAGGAGCATGTTGTTTCATAATGTAGCCTATAAACAGAAAATAATAAAAATGTTCAAGATGTCAACATATTCATTTACACACCCCTCATTCTGAAAGGTGAAAGGTAAATGAGAATATCTGTAAATGAAAGGGCTCATGAAACTTTATGAGCAAAACATTAAAAGGAAAATAAAAAAAACAAACGAATTATCATTGACAAATTATCAGATGATGACATAATTAGCCATTAATGTAATGGTGTACTTGGCTTAACAGTGTTTGTAAAGGTTTGTAGATGATAAGTTATGAGGTCGACTGTTTAAAATATTAGCAAGTTTGTACACGAGATACGTTACCGAATGATCCTATAAGAATCGAACGGTACTGGGTCTGGACAATTACGTTCATGATCTCGACAAGACGTATTCAATCATAGAATTACTGATGAAGAAAGCCTATCCTATGGTGAGAGTAGAATAGTCCCGGGACCAGACTTAACTTCGACTTGAGTGATAGGAGAGTATAGTTTGAAAGATGTTATTGATAGTTTATACAATGTACATTAAGATGACACTTCAACTATTCGTTTGAAAAAAAAAAACTTCAAAAAGGATATTAAATTTGTTTGTAACTATTTAATCTTAAAACAAAATTCATAGAAAGAAGAAAAGAAATATGGAACGGCAATCCAGAATATACAGTCATTAAAAATCATTGTAAAATAATAATACAAAAATTATGGCGTTTATCATAAGAGGTCAACACGCCTGCCTATCATGTTTCAAATTCAGTACTGAATACCTTTCCCAAAATTTTTCACCCTACAGATCATAGTTTGGGTTTCCTGACAGTTCAGTTTAAAGGATGATGTTGATGTTGAAATTGATGATGATGGGGCATGCTGATACAAATGCAGGCCGAGGTGATGCGCTGACGTTGACAATGAAGATGATGAAGATGGTGGTACGGTGAACATGATGGTGATGACTCAAGATAGTGTTGATGATAATGATGGGGTGGTGATGGTGATGATGATGATGACGACATTGATGATGATGATGATGATGACGACAACGATGATTGATGATGATAATCCTCAACCTAGCCTATCAACTGAATCTAGTTTGCCACAAAGTACACAAACTTCCCCAGATCTGCACTTGCCATTACAAAACAATTTTAATTTCCATGATGAGTCCTCCCCATTTTATCAATTTTGCAATTTTGAAACCAGGTTATGCAGATCTCTACTTATCTCAATTTATTACCACTTGAGGGAATTTTGTAATTTAACAGTGGAGGTAATTAGTAGTGAGTAATTTATAATAAAACTGGCACAATTAAAGAAAAAAACCTATTTTGTAACTTCTGAAATAAGCCACTTATTTCAAAAATTCAAAATACTATATATAATTATTTTTATAATTACAACTAAGGTAATTATAATGCCCAATTTTTCATAAACAACAGGTTTTCACAATTTCTAACATGAATATTAAACACTGCACTGGTAATTTATTGGCACTTATCATTTCCTGCTGTAATAATGACTCTTAATTGGAGGTATTCTTCTTTGATTTTTAATTGGATTATTGAGATAAGACTGGCAAAACCTGGTTCACCAACCCGCTGAAATGCCCTCTCAAAGAGTTTGCTGGTTAATTGGAATGGTTACAACATGTGCGTAATAATACCTGGGTATGGATCTCTATAGAGGTGAGCATACAACATGCCATGTATAGCAAAGTCACCAATGCAGGGTTTGTATCCTAGAAGATATGGGTAGAGTTCGAAGTGCTTGCTTAGGGTGTCCAGTAGCTCCAAATAGCCTCTCTCAATCTCAGGCTTCGTTTCCTTATTGATACCTGTAAAATTAATGCGTGTACATGGGTGTCATTTTGAATTGTCTTGCCTAAGAACACAAACAATTGCCAAGAGTGAGCCTCAAACTTACAAACTTTGATTTGATTTGATTTATTCGGTGTAAAACACCAAGGATAACCCACGAAAGTCCGAGGTGAACTTATTTCCAGTGGGGTCTTTTTGGTGGTGATTGGGCAGTACACCGGGAGACAATCCCCTACTCTTTTTCAAAGAGTCCACTGCGTTCTTTAAGGTGCACATGAGCCATGCTGTACACAAGACCAACGGCTTAACGTCTCATCCGAAAGACGGTGCGCTAGTAACTTGTATTTCGACCCTTCAGCCGAAACACAAGGAGAGTGGCGTGGTGTTGAATTGAACCATGAGTGAGTCACGGTTCAGCGCACAGCACAGTGATTTCCACCAGCTAAACCAACTGAGCTAAATGCCACTCTCTACAACTAGTGGTTGGAGGTCCAAAAGAAAGTACTGCACCAATTGATTCGAGAAATGCTGTTTTACAGGCATCATACATGGACACTATGGTTAGTATGGTATTGAATAATGATCTATTACCAACCTAAAATAGGAAGCATTCTGGAGAACCTGGCCATCGTCATCTCCGCCGTCTCCCGTTGAGAGGCTGGCGATTCCTTTGGGAAAGCAGTATTCCCAAATTCTTGTTTAATAAATGCCATGTTTTCTTTGAAAGACCACCTAAAAGAACGGATGAAATTATTAGATAACAACAGTAATGACGACAATAACAGTGACAGTAGCATGATGACGACTATGCTGACGATGGCAATGATAACAGCGATAGATGAGTTTTCAATACAGTATATTTTACTGATGAGAATACCTTGGACAGACAAAGTGAGCAATGACGCAGGTTTCTGTAGAGCAGGAATAGATAAGAATCTGGTGAAAGATGTAAGAATGAGGCAGACGCGATTTCTGGATCATGTGATTAGAAAAAAAGGTCTGAAGAATTTGGCATTGACAGGAAGGACTGAAGGAAAGGGAAACAGGGGGAAGGAGAAGAGTTACATGATGTTGAGTTTGAGGAAATGGCTGGAGGAAAATGGAGCTCAACATCAGGAAGAAGAACTGTGGAGAAGAGCTAACAACAGGACAATATGGCACTCCATGATAGCCGAAGTCTCAAGATATGACACCTAGAAGAAGAAATTTTACTTTTGCCAAACACAATTTTTATTGATCATTCAAATGGTACATGACCACAGCATTGTCAATGATGATGATCATGATGTTGATGACAATAACGATAGTGATGAGGATGATGCTGATTGTGATAATGATTATTGCGATGACATTGAACCTATAGCGATGATAATTTTTCACTAAAGTATATTTAATTTTTCACCAACACAGTTATTACTGGTTTTTCATTATTTTATAGTGCTAAAAGTGACAGCTAAACTGATCTCAGCTAAACACATTAACAGAAATGGTACAGCACTTCTTTTGGAAGCTACATGTTTCAGTGTACTTAAGGTATGTTTTATAAGTACAGTACGTCTAAGGCATTTTTTAATACATGCACCTGTTCCATAAATATTAACATAAATATTGCCCTCTTTCTAGTAATTATATTAACTCTAACAAAAATAAACAATTTCTACCTGTAATGCATTATGGGTAAAACAAGCCATTCATCAGCATATAGCTCAAGTAACATAGACACAATCTGTTGGCATGGCGACCGTGGGATGATGGACGGTTGTGGATGAAGCTTTTCTAAGTAGTGGATGATCTCTGTAGAGTCTTGGATGTATTTTTGATCTGGTGTTACAATCACAGGGACAACTCTCCAGCCCACATGAGGCTTCAGAATATTTTCATGAATCTGAAAATTTTAAACATATTATTATATAACTCAGACAGAAAAATAGGCCTAATGTGTGTGAAAAAGAGGATGCCTTGAACAAGACACTATTCATAAAAGCCATATGAAGACAGACAATCAGATGTGGCTATAGACGTCACCAACACAAGTTTTAAAACAATATAAAAAAACTTTAAAATATTAATATTTAAAGATTTTCGGACTATGTAATAATAATAATAATTTAAAATTTATAATTTATATGCGCACATTCAATAACATAATTTAAAGTCAAATGCCCCTAAAATAACTGATGGTTACACTTTGTCCTTAAAGAGATGTGTTTTTAACTTCGAGTTCGAAAGGAAAGATGGCAAAGAATTCCAAAGAGTAGATGCAGCAAAAGAAAAAGATCTGTTTCTAATAGTTTTAAAGTTTGTTTTAGGAACAGAAAGAAGATTTTTACTGCAGGAACAAAGGGTATGAGATGGTGTGTATTTGGGAAGAAGGTTTAAGACTGGTACAATGGTTGTTCTAGTAACAGTGTTTTAAAGGAGTATTATAATTTTAATCTGATCTTCAATTTTCAGCCAGTGTAAACCATGAATGACGGGAATTATATGTACACATTAAAGATAAAGCTCAATACAAACTACAAAATTTTCTTTGATAAAAACCTCTGATATGCCTATATATGGTTATGATGATATCACATCACTACCATATATGGATATTACTGTATATGGATTATCAGATTTTTTTTTTTCAAATAAAATTTCCTATCCTGGATTGAGTGTAAAGGTTTATATACTACTATACAGTTAAACTTGCCTAAAGTTCAGTCCAGACAATCAAACTTTCTTTAAAAAAAACTTTGAGATGCCTATGCTCTTGACGATGTCATATCATGAACATACATAGACATATGATTACCATATATGGATATGATCAAAGGTTTTTGTAAAATAAATTTGAGTTTGGGTTCTCAAACCCAAAGTGGTATTTCAAAAAAACCAATTTGACTTGGAGATGGTTATTTAATGGAAAATATACAAAATTTGCCTGAAAGATAAATTCGACTTAGAAACATTTTGACTTAGGCAAAGTCGACTTAGTCAGGTTTAACTGTATTAATATTGAGTCTGTATAATAATTATAAGATATAAATAATGAGTAAATAATTAAAAATGAAATAAAAGTTTGAAGGAAAAGATCAAGTGGCTCAAATTTTTCTGAAACAAAATGTGTTTTTTATACCAAATTTGGTGAAATTAATTATCCGAGGCTGAATGTTCAAGAAACATATCATATTTTTATTTGTCCTATCTAATTGTTTTGCATCGGGTTTGATATTTTCTTTAAATTCATGTTTGTGTAATAATAATAATGATAATAATAACTCACTTTATTCGTCTACTTATAAAATAAAAAAATACTAAAATGCAGTTTCCAATTGGCATTGATGGCATAACAAAAGCCAAGCTACATCAAAAACAAAAGCACAAATCACAATACAATATCAATATTACATCAGTAAAAATATTGAAAATAAAAAAAAAATAATAAAGAAATAGTAAAAAATAAATAATAATAATAATAATAATAATAGTAAATAATCAAAGAGGCCAGGAATTTGTAGTGATAATAATTGCTGACTCAAATGATCACAGCAACTAGGATTCTGAGGGGGGAGGGGGATGTTTTCACAATGAAAACGTCCTGCTAGAATCTTAGTCTCTTGATATCAAGGAAGATCATTTCAATTTAGGTAAAGGTATCATAATACAGGGGCAGATCCAGGATCGTATCAAAGAGGGGGCTCAAAATTCCCCTCTGGGTCGGAGTGTTCAGAGCATCAAATAAAACAAGCAAAAAATAAGGTTATTTTGAATGAAGTTTGACTATTTTATGTTGTAGTTCTGTATCTGGCCTTTATTCTAATTTTGTGGAAAATTTCAGAGGCGGCACATGTAATATAAGAGGGATGTACATGCACTTTTGACGATATTAGAGGGGGAGCGTGCCGGATGAGCCCTCTTCTAAATCTGTCCCTGTAATACACTGCAGTAAGCTATGTACTGTAATAATATCTGTACAATTAGATCAAATAATAAACAAATGATATCTGATAGCTGATGACAAGGTCAGACAACTGGTTGAACTTTGCCTGGTAAATATTTGGATGCTAAATGCTAGACTACCATACATGCCAACACTGACATTTTGGCCGGGAGACTCCTATTTTTTTCGACCTGGCTCCATGCTTCTTTCTCCGTTTTATCAAATATTCTCCTGTTTTACAAATAAAATGGTATAGACCTAGGCCTACCTTGTTTTTTTAGCAATAAAACACCCTCAATATTTGCATTATCACTTACATCATGGGTTTGATTGCTTCCGAATGTGGATTGTGAATGGCATGACTATTTAATAATTACAAGATATCAGTTATTTTAGACAGGTTCATTTTAGACTAGGCCAGCCCTAGGGGGTCTAGCTAGGCCTGTATGCATAAGTTGGATGTCTCATGCTGACAGCAGGGAATGGCATGCTTCTGGACGGCCAAACAGTGGCAGGAGGAACCCACTTCGGCAGGCACTTTGTGCCAAGTCCCGTATTTTCTATGGTCAATTTTGGGTAGGTAGGCCTTAAAATTACAAATTAACTACAACAGAACGAACAGTGCCGTGTCCTGTCTTCGGTTTCTACCTTACCTATGCCACAAAGTGCGGTGTGTGCAGGTAGTTGGCCTAGGCCTAAGCTTAGATACCTAGGCCTAGGCCTATCTGCCAGTACACACAACACGGTGCGCCGGTGCCTTTCACTGAAAGTTACAGAGCAGGAGTGGCTAGGCCTAGGGCCGAGGATAGGCCTAGAGAGAAAGCTCGGTACACGATCATCTTTACCTCAAAAGAAGCCTGAACAGGGTCGAATGAAATGCATTTATATCGCAAGTAAGCTCGAACCTTTCCCGTGTAAGGCGACAACTCTGAACCGATTAGTTGCAAGGGAGCCATTTCAACAATCCAAACACAACCAATCATCCATCTGCAACGTACCTGGATGAGGCCCTAGAGGGCGACAAAAACAGTTCACCCCCTCGATAAAATGGACCATTCTCAAGCGCAAAACTATTATTATGGCGCGAGGTTTTTCATCATGTTTATGAATAAAAACACCAACTAAGCTAAATTAATATTAACCTATTAAGATTACTCCGTGACCCTAAAAAATTGACATAAAATTAATTTTCGCGTTTGTAAAATTCATTGTGGTTTGCAACCGTAACACCATATTCTACATGTAACTGTATATGCAGAACTGATTGCCATATTATCATGTTTTTTAATTATATCCCAAGAAAAATTGTGGAATTATCACGATCAACACATACCCTAAATAACGAAATATTGTTAAGACCAGAGAAAAAGCAGATTTGTAATGAAGGATTTGAATAATCAGGGCCGTAGCCAGCATGGGGCAGACGAGGCGGTCACCTCGTCTGATTTTCAAAATTGTATTTTTTTCTGAAATATATTTACTGTATATGTTATTGGTCCTACGTGCCGCCTGCCTCGCCTCGTCTGTTTTTTTTTTTATTCTGACAACAGATGGCCCTGAAAACACATTTATTTTTAGGAGAAAGTATGTGACACTTATTCTTAACTGGAAAATACGACAGGAAAGTAGAGGAAGACAACCAAAGATTCTGCAGAAGATGTAATATGATCAGGGGCTATCAACTAGAGATATACTCAGGGAAAAAAATGGCAAAGAAACGTTTCCTCCACCTAACACGTTTTATTCCTTAAGATAGGCATGTGTACAATGTGATTGCTGTGGAAATTATCAAGAAAAAGAACGAGTACGGTACGTTTTCTTTTAATAGAGATAAATCAACAACATTTGACAACTTTTGCTGTTGTTATTTATTTTTATGAATTAGTGATGCAAAAGGTTGGTTGGGTTATTGTTTCCAAGTACCTAGATTACTCATTTTTTTATAATTTGTAGCCTCCCCCACCTCGAACTTGGCCTATCTGTCGGGGGCTGTCGAGGTGCCCTCCCATTGTGGTGGACTGCACTGCCGTCGGGGAGTTCCTGGTGCCGCCACTGTGTGGATTAGCAACATAAATTTGTTACAACAGATAGTTACAACATATTCTTTTAAGATTAATTTAATTAACTGAAATTAATGAAACAAAAAAATAGAACTATTGTATTAACATGTTTTATTCTATACTCCCATATTTACTCAAGTAGAAATTTATGTCTGGTCTTGGGACAATTCTAGTGCCACCATAGGACAGGCTTTCTTCATCAGTATATCTATAAATGAATACATCTTGTCGAGATCATGAGCATAATTGTCCAGACCCAGTACCTCTCAATTCTTTAAAGGAGTTTGTTTGGCAACGTACTTCATGTCACTTTATTTTTATTCACTTTATTCAAACTCTATTCAACTTCATTTTTTTTACAATAAAATAAAATACACAGACAATAGCCATGATTATTTAAGTTATTAAGTTAGACGAAAATGATCTCAAGGAAACCCCAAGGGGCTTGTAAAGGAGGCCCCTAATAGTTAACAAGTTATAATAGGGAAATACTTAGTTACAATTTAAAAAAAATGTGAGGGGGAACAAACAGTTTGATTCATCATATGAAAAAAAAATACTAAGATTAATAATTTAGTTTAATTCAGGAGTTCGATTGAATATTGAAATGTGGAAAATTGAATATTGCCAGAACAACCAATTTCCAAAACAAGCTCTCAAGAGGAACAAGAGGGTTAGACTGATACATAAATAAAATAAGAAAAAATAGGTACTTAATACGAGGGTCTTATATTTTTTCTTAAAAGTAGCCAATGAACGGGATTGTTTAACGGTAATAGCAATGTTGTTCCATAAGACAGGGGCGACACATAGACTAGTACAATAGTACATAACTAGGCTCCTTCATGCTTTCAACAGTGCGACGGCAGGATTTTTCCGACAGCAGGGCAATGCCCCGACGAGTTCGGCAAGTTTAATTTTGAGGTAGGCGTGTCCCCGGTTTTCTGTCTGACGAGCAAAAAAAAAACAAAAAAAAACGCCATGTTCTTTAGCCCGTTTTGGTGTTGGTTATATATTTCATAAAGAAAACACAATATTTGGAACATTTCAGAACATTTGTGAAATCCTCGCAAAAGCAATATCACAGTTGACCCTGTGTCAAAGGTAAAAAATTATCGCATTTAGGTCAATTATCGGATAATTATCAGATAATTTTATTACGTCAGAATAGGTTAAACACCCGTTTCTGCAGCACTTTTATCGGATAATTTTTATCGGGATAATTTATCATTTAATTTTTTCCTGCGGAAACACAGCCTTCCTGAGTCCAGGATGATTGGAATGTTATGTGTGCTTGATTTTTATTTACCTGAATTTCCTTATTTGAATATATGGACCATGGAAAATTTCCTAATTTATGGAATACAGTAACACTTGCCTAAAGTCGGATCCAAACTGGCATTGAAAAAAAAGTTTGAAAAACTTTGACTTAGAGAGGGTCATTTAAAACACACCAAAATGGCATGAAAAATAAATTTGACTTAGAAATAATTCGACTTAGGCAAAGTCGACTTAGGCAAGTTTAACTGTAATATTAATATGACATTTTTATACTTTGTCTTTAATGTCACGTTGGGTTCGATCATCTGCCTCCATGTAGACTGCAGGGGCGGATTTATGATTAGGTGGAAGAACGGATACACTAACTTCTGACCAAGATGGGCATGGTGCTCCTGGTTTTAAATTCGATAAACCAAAAATAAATGTTATGTTTGCATTCTTTTGTGGGTTTTGTGATTTTTTCTGATGTAATTGTTGGATAGTATTTCATTATGGGGGAAACATTTAAAGAGGGCGCACATGAAATGAGAGGGATGTTAATATGACAGTATTAGACGAGGCTGTACCCCCTTCTAAATCTGCCCGGAGCTTGATCATCAACTCCCTATCATCCAACCATTACTTTCTATACCTTTCTATAATGTGGAGCCCTTATAAAGAAAAGTATGCTTAATAAAGTTAACCTCATTCAGAATTAATGTAGCACTATATTCTATCATACAGACCTATTTACACTATGACAATAGCAATTTTTTTTCAATTTTGCTAAAACTTGCTGGTTTAGCCATGGCAAGGATGGTTATTAAATAGTCATATAGTAAATAATATTCTAGATATATTTCCCCATGTTTAAAATAACTCCATAACTAATGTTCAGACTTTACATCTTGTTTTAAATTACTTTCTTCGTCAAGAAGGCCAAATGACGTAAGAACTTGATGTTGGCGCGTACTACGTAGTCGTTTTAGGTCATCTGCGTACTGCTTTTCTCGGAGTAACTGACGCTGCTGTTCTTCAAGGTCTGCTTTGTGTTCTTGCAGTGCGCGAGATCTGCGTATCAGTTTTAGTAGTTCATGGCGTAGTTGGCGGTTTTCTTGCTTGATTTTGTTGGTGTGATCTTGAAGGCAAATTAGGGCTTCCTGGAAATACAAACAATATTCCTTATTTAAAAATACAGTACAAGTTAAAGGGTCGTACTCAGGAGTTCGAATGTGGGAGTGCAAAGTATCGAGGATTGTGGCGTACTCCTCCAACTGTGAGCACATTAGGATGAGCAAAATTAAAATGGTTATTGTTTTTGTTGGTTCGTTTGTGCAAAATCAACCAATAGATAAACATTATAACGTATACAATATATTAAAAATAAAGTAGTTAAATAATAATAATAATAATAACAACAATAATAACAATAGTGATGATGATGATGATGATGATGATGATGGTGTTGATGATGATGATGATAATGATAATAAAAAATATGTGACATTTATATAGCAATTTTTGGCAAGGTACAAACGTATACTCCTAGGTGGGGAGAGGCAAGTGTCTTGCTTATGAACACAATAAACCAGTGTGTCTCAATTCCCCAACCATGTGATTGGAAGTCCAGAGGTGGATTGCTATAAGCGGTCCTAACGTTTAGACCGTCTATAATCGTGACGACACGCACAGTCTTTAATTGTAGACCATTGCTATACCGCGGTCTTGGTAGTTGGCAGTCTTCAATATATAAAGCCTGCTTGGAGGAAGCTATAAATGGTCTTAAATCACTTACAATGTGGCATTATTTTAACTTGAACTGCTTCATAGTTGGTACACCATATGAAATTAAAACTTATATAAAATTTCCTTTCAAATCAAACGCGATGTGGCACAAAAGTTACATAAAATAGCGCCCTCAATTACTGTTACTATGGAGTGTTTGTTGGAGATTCAATACTCAACACGGTCTTAGGAAAGACTGTTTTATAGCAATGGTCTAACTTGTGTGACTTTGCTAAGACCGTCTTTGTGTTAAAGCCGGCGTTGTTCTGTAAGTTAAGAACATCAGCTAAGACTGTTTTATAGCAATCCGCCCCAGAACTTTCCATCATAATAAAACAAAAATAAACAATACAAAGACATGTCAGTGTACAGAGGTACAATATATTGGTTTGAATCAGGAGTTTTGGCTGTGAAAATTTTAATAGATTTAATAAAATAAAGTAATGTTTACCTTGTTTGCTTGTTGTGCAACCTGCTGTATTTTTCCATCTGATTCCTGCTGAAATTCACGTTTTTCTGCAAGGAACTTGGATTTGAGTTTTTGAATCGTGTCCGTGTGTTTCCCACGCATCCGCATCACTTCCTTCTCAAGGTCGCGGATGTGTTTCACCTGATCTGCTTGCAGTTTCTAAACAACCAAGAAAATTTGATGAACTGTTTTGTTTTTTATTCACATCCAACATTAAGATGGTTTCTTCTTTGACAAATTTAAAACAAACAGCAAATCACTCGCCAAAGGAGGCATAATTCACAAAGCCAGTTTTCCACAATTGGCATAAAATGGTAATTTTTTCAAGTTTAACTTTATTTCAAAGACATGCAGTTGATACATTCAACTTTCGTATTATGTTAACAAGTTTCAAATATTTGATCAAAAAATGTTCAAAATTACAAAATGCTATTTAAAATTACCCTATTATAGTCAATGTACTGATAAACCATTTTTAAATGCAGTTTATATTCAAAACTTACATTTGAAATGTTTGAACTTTTATTGTTGATAACTTCGCAAAGAAATACCTTATAAAACCGTTATTTTTTTGCATATTAAAGATAATAATGCATAGTTTCATAGTCGTTTAAACCAGCCTGTTAGTGGCGATGATTCGCTGTTTGTTTAGATTGAAATAAATAAGAATAAAAACTTAATTTTCAATTTTTCGAATTATGCCTCCTTTAGCTTTAGTAGCAATAAAATCTTGATACATGAAACTTTATGATTGTATCGCAATCAGTATTGTCTATTTTTTATTGACACAATTTTTACTAGTGGTCTGTATATTTTTACCAGTAAAATGATGGCTAAAACAGTACAGTAGAACCTCGATTTTACATACTGTACGGGACCAGAAGGGGTATGTAAAAACGAGGGTTTGTAAAATTGAGTTATGGTCTTTTATTAAGGTTTATTCATTAGTTATTTCCCCATTTACACACTAAATTCTAATATAAAGGAGATTTTTAATATATTAAATCTATATTTGTTAATTTTAACACACATTACATTAGGTCAAGTTAAATTTTATGTTTAATGCTTAATGATTAACCATTTTTAGTGAATTTTAGGGGTATGTAAAATTGAGGGTTCATAAAATTGAGATATGTAAATTCCAGGTTCTACTGTACTCAAGAGAACTGTCAATACTAAAAATTGTATAAAACACTCTATTTTTATTACAATTCATACTAAATAGTCATGGTCGATCTCCCCTTGGATAGGTGCCTGAATTTATCTACTTCATCAATTGGTTATATTTACGGCTAGATGGTGAACTTAACACTGTAGAATTGCAGTACCATCTAGGCGCCTACAATTTTGATTTTGACAGCCTTCATCACAAACAAGTTAAATAATAATAAATGTTTTACAATTATTTTATTTTTAACATTCTTTTGTCATACAAATTATCTACATATGTCAAATATATTTTATGTTATAAATGTCTTTATATTTGGATTAAATTTATTTTCATTTCTTGATAAACTTGAAACAAACCTCTTTAAAAGACTGGGGGCGCATTTTCGATGTAACTACAGCATGTACAATGTACCACGATTTGATTGGTTGGATTCCGGAATAGTAGTTGCTTACATGGAACTGCACTTTGGGGCTATGAATTGTGTGGAAGTTCACCATCTGCCATTAAAATAATACATCTATGATTTCATCTAACATGTCATACCTTGTATTCATCAAGTTCTTCTAATTCCTTATTTGTCTTTGCTAGTTCAGAATCTTTCTCCATCAGTTCCTCACGCAATGCTACATAATTGAGTCAAAATCAACAAATCAATGTTTTAATAGTGGTAATAACGGTAAAACCGGAAACTTTCACATGCATGAAACCTTCGTGTTAATGAAATTTCTGTGAATGTAGTGCCACATTCATGAAAGTTTCATGATGCAAAAAATTTTGAAGAAATATTAAGCATGCAGACACTGTAGAATTGCAATCCCATGTAGGTGCCTACTATTGATGTTTGCCAGCCTTTGTCACAAACATTTGAGTTAAAAATAATATTTTTTTTAAAATTAATGTACATTTAACATTTTTTTTTCATACAAATTATTTATGTATGTTACATATATTTTATGTTGTCATTGTCATTATATTCTGGATTAAATTAACTTGCATTTATTAAAAACTTTTATTAAAGATTGAGGGTGCAATTTCGTCGTAGCAATATCGTTAAATTGTAATTGGTGGATTTCAAACATGTCTTTCAATAGTATTAGTAGGTGCTTCCATCAAACTGCACTTTGGGGCTAAGTTCACTATCTAGCTGTTTAAATAATACAATCTATGGTTTGAACATACTTTGATACAAAAGATGTCAAGAATCTCACCTTTTTTCTTAGCCTCATAGTCCATTAACATAGCTTCTTTTTGCAAGTTTATCTGTCGGATCTCATCTTGATTTTGGTCGCTCAGTGTGATGATTGTTGTCTGTCGTTTGTGAGCTTTTTTTGCCATATATGACATGTACTCATGCTAAAAACAAAAAAAAAACAACAGTGATGAAAATATTAACTTGATGAATTTAAATATTAGGCATGTCATGGGCAAACCACCAAGTTGTAGCAAAATTGAAAATTGAGTTATTGTTAAAACCATAGTACATTTTTGTAAGCTTTGTCAAAATCAGACATCAGTATCATGGCAAGCATATTAAGAGCGTGTTCGCGAGAGGACCATGCAGAACGTGATAAGGTGGGGGTCAACGGATTTTGCTGAAATTTGGTG
>JAOTQE010089907.1:0-14832 GCA_025631205.1 Nesometra sesokonis
ATCACCATGCCAAAGGGCAAATTTGTATCCACTAGGGTAACAACCCCCCTTGTTTTTTACCCTTAGGGACTGGACTAAGGAGAGTGGCGTTGTGTTTCGTCTGAGAGTTTCAAAGTAACACGGAGTGGCACAAAATGTTATGCTCGGAAAGCGCGGAAATAGACGTAAAACGCGCGTGTCCAATGACTAATAGGAGCTCTGTTTTTCTCTACAAACGCCTTTCTGTACGCACGCGTAAGAGTTTGTATTACTTCGTGGTGTCATAACGCTAATGAAACTTAAATAATTGAACTACAAAATTTGAAACTTTAAACATGGAGTGTTGTAATGTAAATCAGTTGAGGAGATGAAAACAGCTTGAAATTAAGTAGGCCTATATATTTCTAAAATCCTTGTAGCATTTTTATTCTTTGAAAATTGTTTATTGCATCGCTATAACATTATCGTGAAAAATTACAGTTTATCTAATAGCTATATTTAACCTAATACATTCAAGTCCTATTTTACAACTTGATTCAATACAATACCTACATTAAGTAGGGATAGTAGTATACCGGTAGTCAATAGTATGTTGGGTCAGATTGTTAAATGAGTCTTTAGCTAATACGGTATGATGTTATTGTTTACGATGTAGGCCTGCAAGAATATAAATTATTAACAGTTATATAGTTTGAGTTCATGCTGTCTACTGTAGCATGTTCTCTCTGATGCAGTCTTTATCATCCAAATGTAGGCCTATGTTGGATAATTAAACGAGGTATTTAGTAAATTACTGCTTATTATACTGATATTGTTGTCTAATGACATAAATTAGTAACCACTATTGTTTGGTGCATGTACAGGCAGTGCAATTTTGTCATTCTGATGTCAGTCACATCAAAGAAGTAGTTCGATGAATCAGACTATCGAACTGTTTTTGATTAAGTCTTCGTGTGCTAATTTGTTGATATCATTCTTTATTGTCCATTACTTATCAATAATTATCTACTCATATATAGCTTAAGTCACATAATTTCTTTAATACTGTAAGACGAATATTGTATCTAACAGGTCCTCGCGGGCTACAGTGAACTCACAACTACAAAATGTATTCTACAGAACTGGTTCCAATTAGCCGGGTTTGCCACGTCTTATGGAGCTCTACTTCTTAAAACATGGAGGTAGGTGGATTTACGATGCTCATATTTTCACTACAGTACACTGAGGCATCTCAACGTTACGGAGGTGTTCTAGATGTCATATACCTATTTAGGGAAAGATAGATAGATAGATGTTAATTTTAATATCAAAAATAAAAATATACGGTACATATGCTCATGCACTGTCAGAATCCCAGAGTTAGGATATATAATTTCAAAAGTGTGTCAAAATCATTATCATTTAGAGATGACTCTTTTTTTTCGCAAGATCGATCAACCCACAGAGGGATTCAAAAGACAGATCGATCGATTGAATTTCAATCCATCATTCGATAAATCATGTTAGCCCAGCTTTCTCATAAAAATCGCACACCGGTTGTGAAATCGGAACACAGTTCATCCGAAAAGATTTCTCGATATACTACGGGGTGGACCTTTCCTAACACTCTACTTACTACAACCACCCCTCCTAGCATACTACTTTTGGAGTTTTTTGGAGGTCGGCTTTACCCACCAGAACCAGAACCACATTATTTACCTTGTTAATCAAGCTGAACCATGTCAAAGCAGTATCACTGTATCAACGCCTAAAACCGTTCATGAAGCCGAAGTATACTACAGTATACAAAAAAGGCGAACAAAAAACGATCAACAGTAACTTTTTTTGATGTTTATTGAATTTTTGTTTTCATTTTATTGTGGTACAGTAGGTCTTTATGTAGCCTAATAATATTATTTTCAATAAAAAAACATATTACTATACTTTTTTTACGAATAAAATATATGTGACGCCTCACCACAAAATAAGTCTCATTGTATAGTAAGGTCAAATTGGGATGTTCACCGAAATGCTTCTGGGGTAAAATTTTGATGTAATAATCATGAATACTAAAAAATGGTACTTGCAATACACACCTAATTTTCATGTCATTTTTAATGACGTGACGCGTCATTTATGTAAATTTTCTAAGATTGACAAGTTTTTCAATTGCTTATTGTTAGATTACTTCGAGTGCGATTTTGTAAAACTTCAAATATTCATATCTTTGGAACTAAAAATTTCATTATTACTAAGTTCCAATTACAGCTTATTTTGTAATCAATTAGGGTGTTCAAATAATTGTTTTATTTTTAAAAGATGCGACTCATTGTGTGGTGAGATCTCACAAATGTTATGTTGAAGTTGGGATTATTGTAAATTACAAACCGTGTGATATTTTACCTTTATGAGGTTTACCGTAAGTCTTTAGGAGATAGAAATATCTTCCAAATGCCAAATTCATTTGAAATTTATCAGGTGGACCTCTCCAACGAATTCCTAGATGTCAAAATAGGAATATCATCGACGCGTGGGTTATTATTTATGTACTTACCATTTATTCATTCATTTTTGTTTCTGGCATATACTATCAAAACAAAATCACATAAAAACTAAAACAGGGGTAATGAAATACTAAACGTGTGCTGTACATCTGTGCTTGTTGGTTAACCCAAACAGATAGGAATAAAAAAAAAAAAAAAACAATCGAAACTTATAGTATCTACAAAAACGCACATCTGAAAAAAAAATGAAAATCAAATAATAAAAAATTTAAACAAGATCGAAATTCTTATACGATGCATGATTTCTTTAACTAAACAACAGACAGGCAGACAGCAAGACAGGCAGACAGACGGCAAAACAGACCAACAGAAAGACAACAAGACAGACAGACAAACAGACGGACTGGCCATTTAAGCAAGGAAATATATTGAAACTTGAAAAATAGCGTATTAAACGTAATGGAAATTTATTGACTGCCAGACCGACTAACAAATTAAATGACTGAAATACATTACTAAGAAACTGCCTGGAGACGGATCAAACAACTATTAATCAACCAAACGACCCGGAACCAAGTGAAGTATAAAGATGCTTGGACACATCTAAAAATATGTATTAATAGTGTAATAGGACTATTGAACAGGTAAATTATTTAAATACGAATCTAAGAGTAGGAAACAATGAATCTGCAAACGTATACCAACAGAAGGTTACCAAGTAGTGTGGGCTTTGAATATTGGAGGCATTGTTAGAGTTAATTAGTGGATTAAATATCAGAAAAGGTACTACAATATCAGAAAATTGACATGCATTTTTAATTTACAACACATTATTCAAAGTAAATTAAAAAACAGTAAAACTGTAAAAATTCCTACCAAAACATCTGATTTTTTTTTTGTTTTTGACTAATTTCACTTGGGGCCTGTTGAATTTTTCCAGTTTTTTTAATAGGCATCAAAAACAAAATGGCGACTATTCTTGCCAATCGTCAATCCATTATTTGCAACCGACGATTTCTATATACAAAATTATAAATCATGTGGTAATCTACAAAAAGAAATATGTCGCTCAGAAAACTCCTCAATATGCAAATGAGCTTATATTTTACAGTTTAATAAGCATTAATTTGCATATTAACTGAATGCAATGTGTAAGCTAATTTTCATATTAAGGAGTTGTGTGAGTGGTAGCATTTTGCATCAATAGCAAAGCAATACAAAATATAAACAAACTTACGTTATCCTAACAACTAATCTGTGGTGCAAAACTATCCCCCGCCGGACACCAGCCCGGAATTTCTGACTCTTGTTTTCGGGGCTAATAAATCAGAATACAAAGGTTTGAAAGTGAAGAGAGAAAAGAAAAATAGCGCAACAGAGAGAAGATGGCAAAACCATCGAAATTATCACTATTAATGAACTAAAACATTTCAATGATGGAACATCAGAATTACAAAAGCATATTTTTTAAGAGCCAAAATAATGGCACCAATATTCACATATATTTCTTAAAACTGTAAATAGAATTTCTAATATATTCATCGAATGATGGCACACCATAGAGAGGAACTTTATGTTCTACAGAAATGATATACCTCAAAATGAGTAGAAAATTCATAAACATTAAATTTCAATATACTAAGTACACTTTAATTTTACACAGACGTTGAATTTAACAAACAACTTCTCCGATCGGCTGGCATGTAATGGTTTTGCATTTTATATTTAAAATAAACTATTTTCCACTTGAGTTATGTTATTTTTCTAATTTATTATATGTTCGAGTATTACTTTACTCCAAAATGAGAAAGTTTTTACTTACTATATTTATCAATTTCTGAGGTACCATGCATCTTTAAATTACAAAATTTAATCTTACAGAATCGCAGTGGTTTTTAAAGTTCAATCGGCGCTTCGAGTTCGTATAACTGATGCGGATTTAATCAAGCGACTGTGTATCATACAAATCGTTTTTATAGGTTACCTCGTGGCACGTACTGCAATATCACCGCCCAAGGTAATAATTGTACAGTCAATGAGTGGTGTCAAGTCAACACAGTGCTCCAGTGATTGGTGGGATCATGCGGGCACATTAGGTAAATAGTATTGCTTAATCGAAACTTTAAAGCTAATTTCACTCTTACCATGACATAAATATTGCTTACAGAAGTATCAAAATAAATATATAAATAGAGTTTACATAATATCATTACATATTCATCTTGAACATCGTCATCGTTTCGTTGTCATCATCATCATCATCATCATCATCGTCATCATCATCATCATCATCGTCATCGTCATCGTCATCATCATCATCGTCATCGTCATCATTATCATCATGATCATCATCATCGTCATCATCATCATCATCATCATCATCGCCATCATCATTTTCATCATCATCATCACTACATTTTCATCTTGAACATCGTCGTCGTTTCGTTGTCATCATCATCATTGTCATCATCATCATCATCGTCATCATCATCATCATCATAATCATCATCAACATCATTTTCATCATCATCATCACCATCACCATCACCACCATCATCATCATCATCATCATCACCATCAACATCACCACCCCTTCATCCTCATCGTTATTATCATCACCATCGCCGTAATAAAATCATCACTGTCATTACCATTAGCACCATTAATCCATAACCCCACTATCATCACTATTATCGATCATCAAGGTAAACCTATTCCTATACGCATAAAATTACCTTAAAACCTCGCACGACGTTTACTCCAATTTCTGTCAAATATAGCCTAACGGAAAAACGGGCAATGACAGCTGTTTGAATTATGTATTAATCATTCATTTTTATGTTTCTCATTCTTTATTTTAATAGTTGAGTTACTGTTTCTGCTGTGGGGTGTGCGTTTATGTTACAACGTAAGGAAAGCGCCATCAGAGTTTAACGAAAGTCGTTTTATAAGTTGGGCTATATATAACGAAACATTATTATCAGTGTTTTCAGGAATCGCTTTGTAAGTTTGAGATTTTTGTTTTGTTTTCATTAAAATTTGTTATCAAGTGCTTATTCTTATGGACGTATACATTTTCCTCAAACGTAACAATTTTTTAAAATTTTTCACAAGGATCAGTTAAAAAGTGTAATATCTTGTAACAACAGCCATCGATTAACCGGTAGTTGTTACAAGTCATGAATCCGATGTCTTTTGGAATGCTAGCTTAAAAAAAGATGTCAAAAGATTGGAAAATATGTAGCCTAGGGTCAAGTTTTCGATTTTCATCATTTGCGCTATTTTCCAACATTTTACGTGGTTCAAGAATATACACGTGTGTTACCTGAGGTTATGTTTTCAGTCGTGTTGGTGCGTGTGTTTGTGTTTTTGCTTTTCGCAGCATAACTTTTATAATAATTGGCAGATTCTGACAAAATTTTCAGAGAAAATTGGAAATGACCCAAGGAACAATTGATCTTTGGTGAATATCCTGTAGAGTAGAGTGATTGATTGTGTAACAAGTTTTATTTGTTTTATCTTTTATAAAGTTTTAAGGTTGTATGCTAATGTACCATTTTTATACTGTAGATTTTAAATTTTTGTACGGCGCTCTGATCCATTTGGGAAGGGCGCCTAATAAATGCTGATTTATTATTATTATTATTATTATTATCCGTGGTTGCATACGACTATGGATGTCTCCGAAAAACATACGCTGTCCAGTTTTGATCTGAAGTGGGGCTTCACGCCACACTGAGTTTTCATAGAAGGAAATAACTAGCCATATCGCGGTCAACTGTTAGTTTCTACCATGTTTATACACACTGTTCTTAGAATGTTTATTTTTATTGAAAACAACCAATCGCCGCTGTACTATAGCTTTGTAGTAAACACGCAAAAATCATTAAAAAAAATAAAGAAAAGTGTGTACATAAATTATAAACGGTTATGTATTCTCGAGAATTTCGGGCGCTTAGCGGAGGTTTTGCGTTCTCCGAGTGCGTCTAGGTCTTAATTTGTTTTCTTATGTACATTCAAGGTATTTTTTGCAACTTTTAACAACTTGTTACATTTGGTATACCTGTGAATTTGGTATGCACAAACATACAAAAAAATGTATGCATCTTGCTCATCGCTGTAAGTTTATTTAAATGACTATATTATTGGAAACTAAATATTCAAATATCTAATTCCAATATAGTAATGATTGATTGCAACACAGATTAATAAATACGACACAGAACATAACAGACAAGAAGAAGAGCGTAGTTTGAATGAAGTTAATAACTTTAAGTTTCAAATTTCAATATAACATTTAGTTTAAAAGCCAAATATGAACACAGCGTAAGGCTGTAGGCTTAAAGTTATATGTTCGTTTCGATTTAATTCGCTTCTATTTCGTCCGTTATTAAGTGTACATTTTGAGAGTTGATGAAAGGAGGGAATGCAATTTAAAATTGTATGTTTCCTTTTTTAATATTTTTAATATAAGCATATCACTTTTTTACGATGCGCCTCAACAATCATTATAGATAGAAATTCAATATAATACAGAATAATCTGAAGCAATGATCATCAAGATGGTGTTTAGAAAGCGCTTAAATTTGGAAGCATACGCAATTACTGTACAAATATTTTTGCTCAGAAGTTTATATCCACACATCCAATCTAAACATGTGAAAATGTATCGGTCAAATGTTTAGTGTTTAGTGTTAATTAAAACTAAACTTAATACTGCATAGCACTAAAATAAATACAAAACATTTCAAATGTCTAAGCACATTCAATACTAAAATATCTTCTAAGTGTATTTCATGTAAACGTATTTTGAACATGTTTACAATTAAGTGTGGCAAAGTAGTGTAGATCTGTGTGTTTAGACTCAAAAAACTGTTTTTTAACAGTAAATCGCCAAAAACTAATGCCTGTATTATGCCTATACTAGTCAAGGTTCGCAATTGTATTTTATATAACAATTATTTCTACACTTCAAACAATACTGTGCTCGCAATAGTGTGATATGAAGTTGGATTAAATAAATTGAAATTCAGTACCGTAGTCGTTAATAAACTCTACGGCTTGAATAATGATACAGTACTTAAAACCCTTGGCAACATCAACAAAGACGTTATTACAATGGTAACCGGTGATTAATGAAACTAAGAACGATGAACAATGCATATCTTAAGCATAATTAAAGGTTAAAATGCGATTCAGATATGTTTCCGTGGTTATCCTCAGGAATTTATAGTCACTGGGTAGATAATTTATTTTAACATCGTTTATTAACTATCCGAAAGCATTTCATTTTATGAATATGGGTACATATTAGGTGTAGATCGTTATTAAGTCACTTGAGAAGAGGTACGCAAAGGAGAACTTTAGTAACACCCCAACCAGCGACGTATTGATTACCAAAGCAATTTTCACAAATTTATATAGTTACCCGATATACATCGCTATACCAAACTACACTGGAGGCATTAATGACGATTTGATCATCTGAAATTCACCATGATGCAGCTTACGTATTCACGGTTTTATTTGTTCATGGGCGTGCGGAAAATACTCATGTCTCGATCGGTTCTGGCTTACTATCCTTAATATTGTTACATAAGATGTTTTAATTCGTTATTTTATAAAACTCAGCATATTTTCGCTCGATCATTAGCCAAGCGGGTAAGACCGTTAACTTGTAACCTGTAATTACTATAATACGTCAGTCCAAGTACCCATAGACAATATATTTTTTCCGACTGTACATTATCTCCTGCTAAAACTCAGTTCTATTGTCAATTATACCTGGCCGAGCGGGTAAAGAATTTAAATTCACGGGTTCAACTCCCCATCACGGCAGAATTTTTAGTTTAATAAACAATAAAAACAAGCCAGGTTTTTTATAAAAAAAACCAAAAGTCCCTTCTAACTTTTCCGACCGTCACCAAAAAAGATTAATTACTTACTTATATTCTATTAATCAGACGGGTACTTCTAGAGCTCTATCTAGTCGGAGCTAAAAAAGCTGAAGGAAATACAGAATGTTTAAACTCATAATAATAGGCCTATAAACATACGGTACAATGCCAGTACAAACGGGCATACAGAACATGACATTATAGTTATTATACTCTGTGAGGTCAATTAGAGCTAAACACTTTTATGTTATGCAATCCCGACTGACTACCAATATCTAAAAAATAACAGGCTTAGTTAATTTTACCAATTCCCACATTTTTGGCTGAATATCTAATTATCCTGAAAATACATTAATAAATAAATGTAAACCTACACCAAAATGCCACCATATGAATGTTGATACAATCGAATTAGGCTACAGGAAATACGCCTGGCATGTGGCTATTATTTATTTTCGGGGTCAATCTTACACCCGGCGCACCTAATATAAGGGAGGGGGGAACGCAACTACGGTTTGGCGATAATGGGAGGGGAGGTGGAGTAGGATTCACCTCCCCTAACTCCTAAATCCGCCCCTGTATTCAGCATTTAAAAAACATGCTGTGCTTCGTCAACACAACTGATTTTAAATCTTTATCTGGAGAACGTGCTAACACACATAATTACGTAATTGATTTTTTTTTTCAGTCAGATGACAAACGGAATGAAAAAAAAATCGCGACAGCCTTTGGTCTTATCCCAACCTTATTTCAAAGATTAAAAACATATTAGTATTCATAAGAAAATATTGTTTACAGTTCCGCAAAAGCAGCTGCAATTATTGGAGCAATTGTCGAATAAAGGTACAAATAATTCGATTTGAATTGAACAATAACTGGACAATCTCAGTTGAAACATTTGATTAACATATTAATCTGATCGATAATTGTTCGCAAAACTAATATTAAACTATAAGCTACCACGAGGCAAATGGGATGTATATTCACAAATATAACCAAGAAGAATATTATTGACAAATCTAATTCTGTAAGACATCAAGGAGCCATGTTTAATACTATAATTGTGCTTTCTAACTAAATTTACGCGGAACATAGACCTAATTCTAATACTTTTGACCATAAGATTTTGAGCAAAGTTAAGAAAGAAAACGCTTGCTACTAATAAAAACAATCAGTCTCCATATTTACCACAGCATAATACTTCATGTTATTATATAATATAATAAAAAGGATACTGTGAGCTTCTAATACAAAGTCACAAACAATTTTCATGTAATTGAAGGTGTCTTCGACTTTAGAAAGACCCCAGTGACCGTCTCAAAGGATTAGTTTGTAATAATTGTTTTTGACAATTAAAATTTAATCTATAGGTTTGATAGTTACACTAGCCTCACGGGCATTCATTTTTTTTTCAATACAGTTAAGGCCATAATTACAGAGTGCGATAGGCCTATTTTTTTTACCACTGACTTGTGAATTTTTACATCGATTGAAAAAAATGTCTAATCCATCACTCCACCGTCATACCTTCGTAAATTTTGTCAGCAGCGCGATGCCCGCGATAAACTGAAAATGAAAGAAACACCATCTAAGCCGATGACCATTTGTGCACATTGTGTAGATCTAATTTGTATTGGTCAAGGGACGACATAGAGACTCGCAAGAGTCTGTCACTGCCGTCCCTCAATGTTAAGAATAAAAAGTTAATATAATTAAACAATAAATAATAATTCACAAAAAATATAAGTTTATACCTGAGATAGTAGTTTCTTATGCACTCCATCCAAATCACACATGCCCATTTACATGCACATTACGAGTACACTTCAGTATTTTGTTTCGTTCTCATAGGTAGCTAATTAGTTTATCTATAAATAACCGTTTTCATTTTGTTTTGAGTTGTTTTAGCGATTTCGTCGATAGCTTGAAAATAGTAGTCTGTAGACTGTTAATGTAATGATTGTATTCTATTACATACTTAATATCTTTCAAATAGTATATTATTTGGATAAATTAGAATTAAAACATTAGAATTTGAAAGTTGGACATTTTTTTAATCGATGCATTGACTCATAAGTCAGCAAAGAAAATGAAACGCTCCGGGAGAGAGTATATTGCAGTGGACTCTGGCTGTTTGTGTACTCCAAATATCGAACAAACTATTGGTCCTATAAATTAGGCCCGTTTATACTATTACGATGACGAACAATGTTAAATTCATAAAAATTAGCTTTTCCTAAATTACAATTAAAAAAATCAAACTAGAACGATAAATCAGTATTTAACATGTATATTTTGGCAACCGTTAGATATCTATCATACAAATCTACATGCCTATTACCACACATGAAGAAGAAAAAGTTGATAAAATTTATGACAAGATAGAAGATATATAAAGAAAACAGAAAGAATTATATAATAACTATGATTTTGATGTGTAGTATGAGAAGGTAGAGATGGAAACGATGTAGGAGACTATGGCTTAGGAAGTAAAATTTAAACTTTAAATTTTAACCAAATTTGTTATCAGAAATACACGGTACACACATCATAAAAGAAGATTGTACACATTGATAAAATACGGTAACACAGGGTGATTCCAGATTGATTTTGGTACTAACAGAGATACAGAAACAGTGTAGACAATTCGAGAACCTACCTACTACTGGTATTTATTTAGATCAACCTGATGAAGATAAATGAAGATTGAAAGTCAAAATGGAAAAACGGAGAAAGAGATGGAATGTAAGGGCTCTGAAAGATCCAAACTCAAAATTTCGATACACAGTTAATGAAGCATTCAAGAAAAGAAAATTGTAACTAACCAACTATGACAAAACATCAAGGAATCTATCAAACAGGGAGTAGAAAAAAGAGTAAGAGAATAAAGAGACCATGGGTGACACAACAATGACTAAAAAATGAAGGAGACTAAGGGAATGAAAAAAACGAAGAGACAGACGTTGGTAGAATGAACTACAAACAGTTAGAAAATGAATTAAGAAGGGAGACCTAGAGAAAGATTTTGATAGAGTAAATTGACAATACCGTATGGATATTTTAAAAGAGATTAGAGAGACTGAGGAATCATAGCGACAAAGAACTAAAGTACGAATAGCCGAAGAAAAGACTTAAAATGAAATAAGAAGAGGAGTACGTGACGAATGTTGATTGTCGACAGTATTATTTAACACATGAATAAATGTTGAGAGAGGCATTGAACAATTCATTGGCTACAGAGTTTTAAGAGAGATTGGAGTGGATTAGAGATACTGAGGGATCATAGAGACAAAGGACTAAAGAACGAATAGCCAAAGAAGAGACTTGAAATGAAATAAGAAGAGGAGTACGTGACGGATGTTGATTGTCGACAGTATTATTTAACACATGAATAAATGTTGAGAGAGGCATTGAACAATTCATTGGCTACAAGTGTTAAAGTTGGTGGCCTACTGTATCAGTTAGATTTGATGACGAAAAAGCAACTTCGGCAAGAAATGTTCTGATGAATAGGTTGGTTACTACTTGCAGAACTTTTAAGATGAAAAGAAATGTTGGTAATACAAAATTGATGCACATTTCAAAGACAGATCATAGAGAGATAACAATAATGATTGAGGGACAAACACTGGATCAAGTGAATAATTTCAAGTATCTTGTAAGCACATTAACATCGGATGAAAACAGTACAGCTGATGTACAGCACAGAATTGGTTTGGGAAAAAATGCCTTTTCGAAGCAGAAAAAAAAACGTTGGCTGGAAAACAACTTAAAAAAAGGACAGTGATGTACTTTTTGGAGTCATGAACTATATGCTTTAGAAACTTGGACATTGGAAATTTAAGAAACAGATTGCAAGTGCAAGTGGAATAACATGGGAAGACAGAAAACAAATACAGAAATACTGAGAATAATGAATACAAATAGAAATTTAATAAATAGGATGGAACAGGGAAAAAAAGATGGATTTGACATGTATTAAGAGGAAGCTATTGAAGGGAGAATTGAAGGAAAGAGAACAGTAGGCACATGAAGAAAATAATTCATGGATATGCTATTTCATTCAATTTATGTAGGAACAATTTTTTTATTCAATTAACGTTGATCGTTATAGTTATAATATACACGGGCCTTTACTTCAAATTTTAATGACAAGACCAACAACGCAATGGCTCGTTTCCAGAGGTTTGGCGCGGATCTAGACTACCGACCAGTAGAATGTCAAATTATAGTGCCTTTCGGAGGTTTAACAAAGATTGGTAAATCCCATTGGTTTATGTAACAGGATGAACATGTATTTATTTGTGTTTCGTAAATTTTGTCTTCATTTGGTTGTTCACTCATTCATTCATCTTATTCATATATGAAAGCAACCAAATATAATGCGATAAGAGCCTATAAAACAAACTTATGACAGAATTGATAGCTACCAGGTGAACTATTTACTGCAATACAAAGCATGCTGATATATCTATTGTACATTTTGGAAATGCTGATTAAAGTATTTTTCTTAGAATTTAGGTATTTTAATTATATTTCAATCAATTGCGACCGAAAGCAGGGATTTAATTGAAATATCGGTATTTAGCGATGATTATTTATAAATTGTCTACGGATTACTATTAATCATTGAACGAATGATGATATACGGTACGAATGTTATATAATCACACGAATGAATCTCTATGCAGGGAGTTGAACTCCCTGTCTATGTTATAAAATTTCTTTCTGATAAATGACACACACATACATACACCATAAAATTAATGGCATTTTTTGACAAGATTATAATTTTCTCATTGTCATAATAGACAATGACAATTGCTCAGATTTTAAATTGTCATACAAGTTTCATTCAATTGTTATAAATCAATCGAAACAAATAAAAGCAATTAGAATAGATAAGTGAAACATTAGAGAGAAGTCAATGTAATTTTGCGGTTCAACCATGTTACCATCAACAAACAAGGTAATCGTTTCAAATGCACGCTTGCCCTGCTAAATTTTAAATACAGTAATCACTACTGCAAAATAGAAATAGGCCTACTCCTTTACGTTACTCTGTAAATTCTAAGTCTTCTAAGCCTACTGTGTAACATCATATACTTACTTTGAGTAAAACGTAACTCCATTCCAGAACCAAAACATAAATCAAAATTTACACAAACATTAAATCGTTACATTTTTATAAAAAAAAAACCTACATTAGATTCAGAATAACGATTTTATTTTTTTAAACACAGACTTTGTATTTATCAATCACTACAATACTGCATGTATTGTAGTTATTTAATCTGGTAGTCTCTCTCCTATCATTCAGGTGTAAACACAAAATAAAAAAAATGACCGTACCATGGCTTTTTAGAAAATGTCATGATCTATAAAATAAGGCCCAAAATCAATATGGTTCCGCCGTTATTATGTTTATTTTTGTCTTCAAACATTGAAACCAATCAGACTTACAGGATTTTAGTTATCGTATTAACAAACTTTGTCCAACGAATCCACCATGATCGACGCTGTGGCGGCGGTCATGGTGAATTTGGTTTTACCCTAAACCACAGACTCTTCAGAGCCTTGCTCTATGGGGAGGCTAATTAAAATTATAAATTATAAATAGGCCTAAATCTATGCATCACATGTTTATTCAAGAGATGTCCTAGATCTAACCAGTGTATTTACCTATAATGTTTAACCACTCTCTATATGTAGGCCCTATGTTTAAATTGTTTAAATCTTACTGATATGTTTGTGTATTTTTTTTAGATTCTTCCTTCATGATCTCGCTAATCCAGATCTTATGCACGTCATTGATTTTGCGCATACTCAGTTGACAACGACGGTTGTTTTAATTCTTTTATTTGGAAGTAAGGTAAGACTACCAAAGTCTTTTACTTAGTACCAGGAGAGGATTTAAGGGGGGGGGGCCGAGCCGGCCCCGGCCCCTTTTGGAGAGTAAATGAGGCCATTTCCGGACATCTAAAGACCAAAATTCCCCGGACCCCCCTAAAACATTGACTCTCTACCGGCCCCCCTTCCGGCCTCCCCCCCCCCCCTTTTCCAAAAGTCTGGATCCGCCCCTGAGTACATTCGCATTTTTATTGTCAAGCATGGTAGGAAGTCTTAAATTGTTTAGAACGCCTTTACACATAGCATAAAACCATTTTCCCGTAGCCCTACTAAAAATAATCAAGTTGCCCCAGTGAATCCAAGATTGTTAAAAAAATGCTTTGAGATTCTGTCTCTAAATCGTAAACAAGCAGTCGTAAACGATTAAACCCTCGCCTATGTTTTTCTATCCAACATGTCATCTGAAATCTGTTACTGTAAACTGTACTAAAGTAGCAAATTTAGATGGCCCACATATGGCAAGTGTATCAAAAGTCGGACACCCCAGAGTAAAATTGTAATAATTTCATAAATTGAAAACATTAATTAAATTCCACACTTTCCACAATCATAAATTTTATACT
>JAOTQE010089929.1:0-14830 GCA_025631205.1 Nesometra sesokonis
GAATCGTACTGTATCAACAAGAGCACGGGCGGATTTCGGGGGACGCATCCGTCGCCCCTCCCCCTATTATCGTCAAAACGTAGTTGCACCCCCCCCCCCCCTTATTTTAGATGCGCCGGGTCAAAAATTTAGGCTAAAATACGGTACTTGAGCAACAAAAACGGGGAAATTACTTTTTTTTTGATCGCCAGGAAAAACTTAAAAACCACGCCCACCAGGAATGGAAAAGTGCGCCCACCCCCTTTCGGCGGATCCTGGATCCGCCCCTAAAACTTACCATAAATTACAATTGTGGATATAGTATTGCATGCAGTATTGAGTCATTTTACGCTAGTGTATTGCAATTAATTTATATCCATCACTTATTCACACAGTTTCAATAGCTAAAAATTAGACTTTATATATTGCTGAGATATCAAATTGTATAAAATTAAATTATTATTTTCTAGTTATACTTGGGAACGATGGAGTAATACCCACGCATTGATTTAGATATATTTTGAAGAATCTTAACAGGGGCGAATCC
The DNA here is from genome assembly GCA_025631205.1 of Nesometra sesokonis. NCBI lineage: Eukaryota > Metazoa > Echinodermata > Crinoidea > Comatulida > Antedonidae > Nesometra > Nesometra sesokonis. Next base: position 527 of record JAOTQE010089929.1, read on the forward strand.
AGGACTGTCATTTAAGCTTGGTTCCCACTAGAGCAATTTCGCCCTCTGCGCGCAAAGTTGAACCATCACCGGGGCTGGCACTGGCAGTTGTGTGACGTATGACGCTGAATACTAGTGGTTCCCACTAGGCCGCAACATATTGGACGCGCGGTGTAGCTGCGCTCGACGCTAACGCGTCTAAATTGCTCTAATGGGAACCAAGCCTTAGGGTGAAGGGCTATTTCCCGATTTTGGTTTTGACAAGCGAAAAACTTGCTCCACCACCAGAACCAAAGTGGTCGAACAAGTCTTCTCGGGTACAACTCACACGTTCCAAAAATTAAGATGTAGGCCTATCCGTGTTCGTTATAGCATATTCTTTGGTTATAGCATTCGTAATGTTGCAAAACCTCCTTATTGTTTGTTCGGAATTTAAATTGTATTCAGTTGTTCGGTGTTCAACAGACTTACCGTGCCGAGTATTTTGAACTCCAGTGGTAGTGTGTGCTCAGGATAAATCTTCTCTAAGTACCAACCAAAACCTTTGCATCTTAATGAATCGCGAAGCTTGAGGCGGCTCGAAATGTCTCCATATCCGGTTACTTTCAGTTGAGGATTTAAAGAATAGAATAGATTCTGAAAAAAGGTATGTTATTTGAATGAAGAATTATGGTATATGTACAATCATTAAATTCATCTTCCTCAATCGTGTCTTCGTCATCATCATCGTCGTTGTCATCATCATCATCATCATCATCATCATCAGCATCATCATAATCATCATCATCAGCAGCAGCAGCAGCAGCAGTAGCATCTTCAACATCTTCATTACGTCATTGTCATAATCATCATCATCATCATCACCATAATCACTGTATTCGTCATCATCATCATCATCGTCGCCGTCACCGCCGCCGCCGCCGTCGTCGTCGTCGTCGTCATCATCATCATCTTTATCATCATCATCATCATCTCCAACATCATCATCGTCGTCGTAGTCGTCGTCGTCATCATCATCATCAACACTATAAACTAATACATGAGGCTCACTATGATATTCTAAATTAATGTGTAGTGAAATTTTTATTTATTTTCAGCAATTTAATTCAAAAAATACCTTAAAGCTGAGTAATTACCTTAAAGCTATCAGTCCAAACCTCCAATGCACGACGTGTATTTCTCACCAGTGTTAGACCTGGGTCCTCGCTATAAGAATATGGACTCTTAGATCTGAAAACATGCCCCACATGGGAGCATGGTACAATTTCAACAGACCCTCCACACTGCCAAACCTGAAAAACAATCAGGTAATTTGGTAATAAACTTTTGCCTCTTGAAGTGAACATAGGCCTGTTTATTTTTTTCAGAAAAGTTGCGGGAAGATGGCGCAATTGAATGTTTAAAAAAATAACATCAGATATTTTGTCGGGTATAGTCGTAAACTGTGATGGGCGGATCGCCTAACTAGTCCTCAGGACGAGTTCAGTTCTAGTTTATTTATTGTACCTGAATCGAATCTGTATTTAGATACGACATTCGAACACCTCTCCATTGTGCTTTAATCTCATATATATGCAATGTTAAAACCAGGGTAACTTAGCAGGCGATTTCCCAGTTAAGCCAAATACAAAATACGGTGTTAAACGTCATCGCCCTTCCCTGAATTTTGGAAAAGTGATTTATTTTTCCAAATTATTCCCAAATGAAATTTAATTCAAGGTAATATATTGTCCTTTTTGTAAGTTGGGGTTCCAAATTATTGTAGTTGATCGATTTAATTTGCATATTTTGGAAACAAAAATCGTAAAAATAAAGTCAGCGATCCAATGGTTAAAGATGTAGGCTTATTGTCACTTAAAAAAATGAAAAAAAAAATAGAAGTAACCTGCTTATGTTGAAGAATATTAAAACCAATGAAACTAGAAAATTTGGCATTTTTAAAATATTTACTCTTGATTTTGCGATGTTATATTATGAAAATAGTGGCTAAAAACATCAAAAAGGCTGCCAGAAGCCTAAAAAAATTTTATCAATGCTCAGTGTATTCTTATTAAACAATTTTAAATTGCTAGGTTTTGTTTTTTTTTGCTTGTTAAAACCAAAACCGGGATCGGGAGTTAAGCCCCCCCCCCCCCACACAAAAAAACCCTGGATCTGCCCGTGATTGGTTGTAGGCTATAGAATTCTTTTAATTCACGCAACTAATAGAATAGCATATTAAAATTGGTAATAGAGCTTCTTTTGTTAGAATTACATTCTTGTTTTTTTTTTCAGGCGGATAATTTATTTTTCTTTTCTCCATGTCCAGACGTATCCAGTAAGTAGAAACAAATAATAGACCTACATTTTATTACAATAAGATACAGTTTTGCCAGGAACAGTTAAATTAATTGTTCCATGGTTGTAGTGTAGGCCCTAGTTGGTTTTTATTAGAGGGTGAAGTTATTGAATTTGGATTAACATTAGCTATTATTATTTTGTTTTACAAAATTGGAATATTTAATACAAGCCCAGTTAGCATATTTAATACAAATCCCTTATTAAAAAAAAAATCAAAATGGATTTCCATTTTAAAAAAAAATATGTGCGTCGGCCGGGAATCGAACCCGGGACAATTGCTTGGAAGGCAACTATGTTAACCACTACACCACCGACGCCACATTTTGCACTGATATTAAACTAGCAGTTGTAGGAATACTTTCAGCAATCGACCTTGTTGCTTCCCTTTGGGGAGTCTGTTTTTGACTGACCTGGTTTGGGTAATGCGGCATTTCTCAATTTGTCACTATTTAAGAACTTATGTTGAATACGGTATTGAGTCATCCCTAATCGTTCAAACGATTTATAGGCAATTTAATTTGTTGCATTAAAATATATCTTAGTCCATTAAGGAAACATGACTTATCCTTGTTGCATTGCCGTAGTGATTGTTTAAATTTTAAAGTATGGAGAATAAGAATAAATAACATTTAATTTAAACGCTGAGCTCCTTTAATTATGAAAAAAAAATCTGCGTTTGTAAAGATCTCTTCAATAAACAAGAGATTAACAGAATCAATATTCCTGCCACCTTTTTGACTGGAAGCAGTAGGCCCTAAATTTTTATTGCAAGATTAGTAGGTTTAACTTTAAACCAGACTGTAACGCCTTTTTCAATCAAATGAAATGAAAGTTGAAAACTTCGCCGCCCCCGAAAAAAACTGACTCAAACTGATATACTGCAGTAAATGGATCAGGATAATTTTGGTATGGTCTCTAAATAACACATCTTTATTCAATCTCCGAAAGGTTCACTAATATAATCAATTTCAAGTAAGAAAGTATAATGCGTACTCCAAGTAATATATTCGACGTAAATTATGTCATCATCAGGAATTCCTGTCACGATGGCGTGTATACCATTGCTTGGAGTGTGTATTAAACTTTCTTTATTCAATCTATTATTACTAGAAACTTATTACTTCTGAGAAGCCTCACTCAAGAACAAATTAAATATTTTGAAATTAACTAGCTCATATTAAAGCAACATACAAAATAATAACATGAGAATTTAAATTAATTTAAAAAAATTAAAATCTTAATTAAAAAATAGTATTTTTTATTAAGATTTTTATACTGAATGACAAAAGTTATAGAGGCTGATGGATTTTTGCTCATTTTTAGCATTATAATGCTGCAGGGGTAAATAACTCCAAAACAGTGGAAATTTTCGGGATTTCTTTGTCCCGTTGAACACTGAGCCTCGGCGGCTAAAATATCTCACGTATGTGATGTTCAATTGAGGTCCATTGTTTATTATTTTACATGGTTATGAACTATTGTTTGTTTTAAAGGAAACAAACAATTCGTATTGCTGTTAATAATAATAAAAAATTAATTTGAAAAAAGTGTGCGTCGGCCGGGAATCGAACCCGGGACAATTGCTTGGAAGGCAACTATGTTAACCACTACACCACCGACGCCACATAATTTTTGTTCAACTGAAGTTGCCTTTAACACAATTTTCATTATGTATACACGTGGCAAGTTTCCTAGACGGCATAATCTACACATGTCACTTCCCTGGATTTATCGGAATTCGTCAAGGTTAGAGCAAAGATGTGATTGGCTACGTCGTATTGAATTTTAGAAATTATGAATTTAAGGTCCAATGCATTAAATTCCTTTGAATTTATTTCAGGTCGTTTTAAAATTATGTATCATGATAAGAATGTTACCCCCAATATGTACTTTTAAATGAAAGTACATTTATTCAGGAAAAACGTTGAAAATTAAACTTAATTATTAAGGACGGAATTGGCCTTAGCCTATTGTGTTTTCAAAAATTCTCAAAAAAATGTCTAAAATAAATGAAGAAATCCAGAATAAAAAATATTTAAAAATAAAATAAGAATGAAAAGCCCTACATGCGGCCCATTACTTAATTTAATTTAATTGGGAACGATAGCAGAAATGATCTGTCCGACGGACAGGGGCGGTGGAACGTTTTTGAATTAGGTGGGGGGGGGATGTGGGACGAGGTTACATTTTGCTCAGCTACCCCAGCAAGCCTAGATTTTGATGAGCCAAAAAAACCTTATTGCCTCTAAATTTGTGCTTTCCTGGTCCGTCCCTGAAGGTGGTTTTCCAGGCCGAAATATTCGTATTTAACATATTTACATGCTGTTTTTCAATTCTAAATTGTGGATTCAGGGGGATATCACTGGGAGCCGTCCCCCACCCCCCCCCCCTTCCGCCGCCCATGCTGAGGGATGGAAAGATCATCAACAAAAAGAGATTAAATTTGAAAACCAACAGAACCAACATAAATATCACGTTAAGCGTATTATAACCGGACTGCAAGTGACCGACCGACCTATGGGATGATATATCACTTAGAAAGTTTTAAATGGATAGAATAATCAGTTATTGCGGGAGAAAATAGCAGAATGAAGAACTATATGTCCTAAGTTTTAAAAAACAAAATTTCTGGAGATTGTGTGGGAGTCCGACATGATTTTATATAATGCAGGGGCTTGGGGATGGAGCCCATCCGGCGTCATGTTGCGCTCCTTTTAGGCCTATTATGAGTGCCCCCTAAAATTGACAAAAAATAACGCAAAAATAACACGTAAAACAGGACAAATAATATAAATTTAAACACGCCCATCCCGATCGGAAATAGTACCCTTACCCAGTGACGGCGTCAAGAATTCCACGACAGCAGGGCAATGCCCCGACAGAAAGACACCACCCGAGAGGTAGAGCAACTAGTGGGTGGGCGTGTTCTCGGTTTTGAGTTTGACAAGCAAAAAACACGTTATTTCCCTTAATTTGCGTGCCTCAGCCGTTTGGTATATTGGAGACTCGGCTGGACATTAACATTACAAGTCCCGACGAAATTTTAAATTTCTCCCCGACGGGGGGGGGGGGGCGAAGATCCCCGACAGAGTACTACCCCAAAGCCGTCCCCCGTAAATCCGCCATTCCCCCACCACTCCCTACTTTAGCTGAATCCTTGTAATGAAGTACAGATATGGCCGTTTATAATAAGCTTAAACCTTGTTTATTAAAACATTTCTGATAGGCACTTGTTTGGTTAAACTGTAATGCTATTATTGTTCACCAAAAGTATACCTGCCAAGTCTCGCGCATTATGCGTGTGTCTCACGCATTGGAGCCTATTTTTGACGTTTCACGCATAAATAATTTTTCAGAACAGATTTTGCCCTAAAAACAACCCCCAAAACAGCGTTAATCTGGACAAAAACGGCCGGAAAACGGCCGGATGACCTTTTTTTTGCTTGCCAGATCGAAATGGAAGAAGATGTCGCCTAGTAATGGGGCCGAAGTTTGTCCCACGCATTGGAGCCAAAAAAAGTTTGGCAGGTATACAAAAGCAGTTTTCAAAATTCTACTCGAGTGTCAACCATATTTAAAACAACTGACCTATATGATGTTCTACTTGTGGAACTTTCATAAAATCTGGAGAATATCCTGGAGAAAACTAAATTCTGAGAGGACATTTAATAATTCCTGGAGCCCGATAGATGAGGCAACAGTTCTTGAGACTCCAGTACTTACCTGGATACTGGGACCTTTCAAGAGACTGATCAACAAGTGAAGTACGTACATGTTTGTGTACATTAAAGCAGGTCTTGTTACAGGCGCGGATCTAAGTGGGGACCACAGGGGCACGTTTCTCCCTGGCATCAACCAAAAAAGATACTAAAAGAGTAAAAAATGTAAAGAGAGATAAACATTTTCCCACATAATTTTAAGTTGGATCCACACTTTTCGAGAGTGTAGCGCCTAGAGTTTCTTTATTTTCTGTTTCTATGGGACCCGTTCTCAAACCCACCCCCTAGCGCAGTCAGTCTTTCTGTGCCCTTCCAACTGTAAAATGGATCTGATCTGTGCCTCCTGGTTAAAATTTCTGGTTCCGCCCCTGTGTTAAGTAACAATTTAAGCCTGCATCGTAATCTCACCCTAAATGACAACTCCAAGTTCTCTGCACCCCATGTCTTGAACCCAGAATCGTAAGAACCAATCTCAAAAAAGTATTTTCTGTCAATTGAAAACAAACCTCCAGCCATAGTAGGTGATCTGAAAAAGAAAACGTTAAATATGTTCGTAACTTAGAATATTTGGTATGGGTGGTGGAGAAAATAGTTTCCATATACAGTAATTTATATTACAATTGAGAGAGCTAAATAAGAACAGTATGATTCTTTACTTGAGCGGCAATATTTAGCAAATTTGTCGAAACAGGTGGATTTAAAGGTGCCGGTAGCAGGTCTATCCTTATACAAACATAATTTTGATTTTTTTTAAAAATTTTGTAGTTTTAATAAGACCGTCCAACCAACCGACTAAATGCAAAATAGAGATGCTTAGACGTATCTAATATTGTCTTTGACATGAATAGCAATGTAGCCTACAAACGAGCGAATCAGCGCCTATTCGGGTCGTCCAAGCTTCAAAAACATTGTTCTAGAAGATTTTTCCTGCTCGTCCGATCACCGTTCTCAACGACCCTACTACTATATTACGCTTTGTGTACAAGTACCCTCATTAATGATCTTAACCAGTGGCATATTTAAGAGAGGGAGGGGGCGGCTTAGCAGCCTTAAGCCCCACTAAATTGACCAAAAAACCATTTTATTTGTTGGTTTTAATGTCAATAAACTATTGAACATAGGCCTAAATGTACAGCGGCTGAATGTAGAGTGCTTGTCAAAACCAAAATGGGCACTGAGCCCCCCCCCCTCCCTAAATCATATTCCTGGCCCTGTTAGCCCCATTTTTAGTGTGGAAAACATATTTTCTGGGTTGGCACTGTCAAAAAGGTACAGATGTTATTTGGCCTACAATCACTCTTCATTTCTGCTTATTGACCAAAAATAGCCGACTTTATGCCTGATTGTGAAACTTTCATAAAAGGTGAAGTAACTTTATGAGAAATTGGGTATTTCCGGAGTGGGCAATCCAAGAGAGACAGAGCTCTGGACATTACAGACCTTACAACTAAATCTATTCCGGTACTTTTGAGACCCATATTTATTATGCGCCTTTGTGCATTACTAGACAGAATAAGTCAGACACGGTACCTTGGTGAATTGATAAACTACCATTTATATTAAAAAAAGATTTATTTAATTACTGAATATTACATGATCCATATTACTAGCGGCATTTGTATGTTAAAATGAAATACCCAAATGTCTGTCGAGTTTACAAACTTGGCTGCAACTGCCAATACTAATAAATACAATCAAGTCGTCTTTTCAGTAATACACACCGTACTCACATTTTTTTCGAGCCGCACCTTTAGGTAGATACGAACAAGAGAGATCGGCGATAAAAAAAACAGTAGTGTTGAGGTAGCGTATACAACCGAAGGGAAGGGAATTGAGAAAAGAAGAAAAAAATAACAAGAAACGTCTGAAAAATCTGATTCAATCGCATAAAAAATGCTGAGCATGCGATCGAAATAGAGACAGCGTTTAATTGAGAGTGATCCGATGGCTGATCGGTTACGTTTACTACCAGTAATGCAGGTAGAGAACACGAGTTCGTGGTTCAAGTACTTGATTCATAAAAGTCCATAAAATGAAATAAATTGTTATGACGACATTATTGTACGTAATGCTTTGCTCTACCTAATGTTATATACCGTCTGTGATATATACTTTTGATAAGTAATAATAAGTATTGTTTATTATATTTATGTGTATTATCGTCATAAATTAATGCCAAAATGAAAGAATATATATAATATATATATATACCGTAATACGGCGGTCGGGTCATTATTGACCCGCTCCTTCTCTCGCTGCGGAGTATCTATCCACGTAAAATCCGGATACCAAGAAAAACCTCCTATAGGAACGTTACCACGAATTGGAATGTATTCAAATGTTGTGTCACTTATTGTATCAATTACAGGACATACGACTCTGGTTCTGCAAAAAAGTAAAATAAATAAATAAGTTGATTATTTTTCACACTAATCTGATCTATGAGCTCTTTATCTTATCTCTGTTTTATCAGCTGTTCCGTCAATCAGCTGTCTGTCTGTCTGTTTGTGCTCACCCACACAGTGAGTGAGCATGAGGCCTCATTATAATAATACCACTTCCAGTCACGTATCCAGGATAGGTGCTTAGGGTGCTGGGCCAGTCTTCCCCTTGCCGCATCAGAAGTAGAAAACAATACAGTTGAACCTCTCGTAAGCGGACATTTTCGGATCTAAGAAAAGTTTCTGCTTACCGAAGATGTCCGCTTACGTGAATTTCGGCCCATAGATGGCCTTGTAAAATTGAGTACGTGCTTAAATTCCACGACATTTTCAACACAAAATGCCCTCTCAAAATTCTAGACGCCGCGATCTACATTTTATTAAATATTGTTTTGGCCTATCATTTTAAAGATGCATTGGTTCAGTATGCTTCTCAGTCAATTACAGTATTAGGGAAGATTTTGTACATAAATTTGTATTTGTTGTACAGAAAGATCACTAAAGTTTCCCGAATGTCCTCTTATTAACACATACAAAATCTAAATTTTAAGACAAAAAATGTCCGCGGCCGCTTATTGGAGGTGTCCGTTTACGAGAGGTACCAAATGCATTACGTAGATAGGAAAAATAAACGGATATTTTAATTAGTGTCCGTTATGGGAGGTGTGCGTTTACGAGAGGTGTCCGCGCAAAGAGGTTCAACTGTAAAATGACAATATAATAAATATTGGGCCATCGACAACACCTTCCAGAGAAAAAAAATAGAAATTCATTAATGTCGCCATAAGACGCGTGGAATATGGGAAGCAACGCATTCAATTTTGTTTTTGTTTTTGCTTGTCAAAATCACATCGGGCTCAACACCCCTTTCCAAAGTTATGGATACTTTCCTGCTCTCATCACGGCTAATAGTATGTTTATCTGTAGATAGTTACTCTTGTTATAAACTTCAAATTCTAGTCAATTTCTTTTATAACTATCAACATTTATATTAGATAATTGAACATCCCTACAAATGGCACGTTCTCGATGAAGTGAGTCAGACGTCCTACTGTGCAATGGCCTTATCATAATATACAATATTACAGTATAATATTAGTAAAATTGTTACCATATGACAAAGTAGGCCCACACGATATTTCTATAAATACACGTTAATACTAGAAATGTAAAATATACATAGTGGCGGATTCAAATGTGTTTTACAGGGTAACCCTAAGACATGTTAAGGACCATCCCTAGCAGGACCATTGATTAAGCCAAGCGCGGATCCAAGACGGGGTGCCCTCCCCCACCCCACGTAATCAACAAAAAAAGAGTAAACAATGTAAAGAGAAAGAAACTTATCTTCCGATAAATGTTTTTCTTCGAAAGGGGGAGGGGGTGATCGAGCACCCTGTGCACACCTCCTGGACATGTCACTGATTACATCGCAAGTTCTGTACCCAGCATGAGGCAGACGAGGCGGGCGCCTCGTAAGGAATTAAAAAAAATATCTATATATTTATATAATATATATTGACACTAGGCCTACACACCGCATGGGCCCTGCGTCGTCCTGACTGTTTTTTTTCGCTATTGGCTACGGCCCTGATCGCTACGGTACCACCAATACAAAGTGCAAATAAAAGCAATTGTATATACTCCAAAAATTGAAATAGTATCGTGTTAGGATTCAATATTTCGACATTATTTTGTTATCATAATTAATATTCATAATTAATATTCATAATTAATATTCATAATTAATATTCATAATTAATATTCATAATTAATATTCATAATTACCATTTTTGGTACTGAAGAACTTATTATAAATTATATATACGATCGTAATTATAGATACTATACAATACAATAGTACAATACTATACAATACAATAGTACAATACTATACAATACAATAGTACAATACTATACAATACAATAGTACAATACTATACAATCCTGATGATGATAGCCTATAATTGAAATAATTGATGTCGAAATATTTAATCCCAAACCGATGGCGTGTATTTTAATTGGAGTATGCATTATACTTTTATGATGAAATAATTAATGTTGAAATATTAAATCCCAAAAATGATTGCATGTATTTCAATATTTGATACATGCATTATGGGTATAATCTGAGATTAATTAGTGGACCCTCTTGGTACCACTAATCTATGGCATGCCAGAGCGGACACAACCCCATCGACTTTACAAAGCCATCGATCGAGTTTACAAAAGCCATCTTTCGGCTTCACAGAGCAATCCATTGAGTTTAGAGCAACTATGTGTAAACTCGATGGATGGTTCTGTAAACTCGATGGATCGCTCTGTAAATTCGATTTAAGGCTCTGTAAACTTAGTATGTCCGTTCTGGCGTGTCATACTAATCATAAAATTCTATCCATCCATACCTGTCCTTGTTGATTCTATCGAGTAGAGGTTCTAACCAATCTTTACTGCATTCGCAATGGGAATCTAGGAATGTAAGAACGTCTCCTGTCGATGCTGCTGCCCCCTGCATTCTGGCACGAATTAACCCCTTCCTAGATTGCGTTCGTTCGACAACGGTACGCACAGGTAAGGTTGCCACATACTCATCCAACTGATCGCCTAACCAGTCTTTAAATTATAAAAGTAGAAAATTAAAAATGTTTTTATTGTAGGAATAATTTTATTATACAGGGGCGGATCCAGCGGAGCTCGAAAGAGGAGGCCCCGATGTCAATTTGGACAAACAAAAGTGTGAGGTACGTTTTAACAGTAAATTAATGGCAATAGGCGTCGGTCGGTCCAGGGCCCGCCTAGGGAACGCAAAATTGTTCTCTACTGATGCTCTCTGGTGACCTTTTAAAGGTCCAAAGTGTGCAAAAAATATTATTTTGCAGAGTCAAAAGGGGCGGGGTGTCCGGTGGCCCCCTCACTTTGATCCGCGCCTGTTTTAAATGAACGGAATATCTCAAAAAAATCTTTTTGGATGTGGTATGAAATAAATCAAAATTTAATCGGTTGTTTTTGTCGTAAGCGCAAATATCTAACTTGATGACGCGTTATCATAATGTGTTCTTCCTGTTCATGTTGCCAAATATGAATACCATATTACATTCTACAACGTCGTACATAAACTGATTTCCTATTTATCACATTAGGCCTACTTCAGTAGAATTTACAAGTCTGATATGCTAAACAATCCATTCGATAGCTAATGTTTCATCTTCGGTAAAAATTAGTCTTTTTCACATGTTGTTTTTCTGACCATAACATTTTTACGTTTGAAAATATAACAATTTTTCAAACTCTTTGCTCTAGTCGACTCTTCAAAACTCCTGACCAGGCACTTTATTGCTTTCTTCCATCACGTCGCAAATTTGGGAACTCTCGTCACTTCAATACTAAATCTTCCTTTTAAAAGTGATCGTCTCTATAAATATTTTCTTCCATTTTGTCTACGTCTTCTTTCATCTCTTAATTTTGACCCTGATATTTTAAACATTGGTTCAATCGAGAATGCCCTGTCTATGGTCCAGGTGTAGCATTCGCTATATGCTCTTTCAATATATATTATGAATATAAGCATATAACAAACTTATGACTTATGAAGCAATAAACTGAATTTAACTGAAGTCTAAGTATGAGGGTGAGGCTAGCAAATGCATTGATTTGAAATGTTCTATAAGGTTGTGAAAGCTGGACATTGAAGAAGAAAGAAGAAAGAAGGATAGAAGCTTTTGAGATGTGGCGGCTTTGGAGAAAGTTCTGAGAATTACTTGGAGAGACCGGAAGACAAAATGAATGGATCGGGGAAACAACTGGAGTACCAGAAAAAGGACTTATGAAAATGGCCAGGAAGAGAAAATTGGTAAATATCAACATTGAAAAAGGAGAGGTGACAGCCTAGTCCTGGCGACTATTGAGGAAGAGATATGTGAGAGAGGAAGGAGAGAGACCGTTTTAATGGATAGATAACATCAGATGTTGGACAAATGGTATGATGAATGCGAGATTGGTTTCCAGAGAAATGCTCATGGCTCTCTTTAGGCTAAGGCACGCTGAACTGAACTGAAGTGTAGGTCTAGTAAACAGTATAAGTATAATTTGAAACAGACGTTTATACTTCATTGTTGGAACATAGAAGACCCACATAGGTTTGGAACATTATACTTCTATTGTCTGAAACCGGTCACTAATTAAAACGAAGAAGACGGCTTCTCTTAAATTATTTCGACTATTTCAATATCCCAAATACGGTGAATTTTGTAGAATCGTGCACTTATCACGTGTCCAAAATTATCAAAATGTTAACTCTGCCAGACGTTTTGATAAAATGAAAGTTTACACACCATCTGTCTGTCTGTCGGAAGTCGGTCACGTACGTTTTCGAACAAAAGAGCGATGTCTGTTTCATATTCTAGGGTAACAAATTAAGTTTAAAAATGTTTTTCAACTTCAGCGGACTGATTAAAACGCTTTTATCAAGAAAGCCTACAATGAGTTTGCGGACTTGTGAACTATAAGTTACCGCGAAATAAATAAGACAAACATATAGACACATTTATACCTTAGTACGGTATTTTTTCTCACAATAGGCAATTTTTAAATTCAAGCATGCGCAGTATACGGTACGTAACGCTCAATTTGGCGCATGTGAAATTTAAAATTCCTTAATAGAAAACACCAATAGAGCTTAGTTCTAAAATATTTTAATGAATGCATTACATTTTGATGTATCACTTGCATCATCTACAAGAATTATTTCCTCCAGTTGTCTGGATGGAGACTGATTGATGACGCTGTGCACGGTTCGTAGTAGAGTACTCCAAGCCTCGTTATGAAATACAATGATGACACTTGTCTTCGGAAGATCGCTTACGTCATACATATGGTACTTACACCTAACAAAAAAAAATTAAAAAACAAGATATGTAATATTAGGCCTATTTTGTTTATAATCTAACTTTTTATCATATTCAACAGCAAGCGCATATAAAAATTGTGCTATAATCCGCATTGTCAGATGGTCGCCATATTGAATTTCAATTTTTCTCAAGCTCTTAATATCTATAATAGGCCTAACACCTATCACAACTTTCAACTACTGAGTTATTACAAATATAATACTTTCTTATAGATAGAAAGGTCTCAGGTTTGAATCCCGTATGAAAAATCTTAGTACTAAATGTATTTTGGGACTATATCAGTTGCCTGGTATAAAGTCTAACAACATAAAAACACATAGACCTAGGCCTAGTAAAACAAAACTAAACAATACAAAGTAATTGTAAACGATTACGCCCTCGCCTATATTTTGAAGGTTTTTCCCTCTTGTGTTTGTTAGTTTGTGTGTTCATTTGTGAACAGCTAAATCCATAGTTTTCACTCTTTTCCTACTTTCACTGTGATAGGGAAGTAGGCACACAGAATGAACATACTACATACTCTATTCAGGGTCAAGAAAAGTTATGTTTGGAATTTTTATGGCAATAGCTAACAGATAGCATCAGGGTATATCAGGAACTATGAGGCCTGTTTAGTCTACTCCATTTTTTGGCACTTAAGAGAGGGAAGTAGACACAAAATAATATAGATTAGAATCCAGAATTCATGTGGTAAGGCGGACCAGCACCAAACCTCGGGAAGACCTAGATAGGGTTGGTACTGACATTGCCTAAACATTTGAAGTTGACCCAATAGATACTGAGATATGGATGCAGACACACACACACGGACACACACAGACAGACAGACGGAGCTCATTGCAATACCCTATCCCCACTATAGTGGGGCGAGGGTAACAAACATTCTCATGTTAGTAATGAGGATTAAACAATTAGGCC
>JAOTQE010089940.1:0-14828 GCA_025631205.1 Nesometra sesokonis
CATCTTGTTTCTTCGTCCCCCATTCCTTTTGTATTAATTGTAGGGTCATCATATATTTTTTGGAGGTAACTATATTGCTGTTCTAAGAATAGGTGCAGTTTAATTATAATTTGTAATTAATGCTAACAAGTTATAGACATAAAACCAAAATGTGACTCAACTAGCCCCGCTCTCCCCTACGTACTTAAACCAATTGTATTGGACAAGGAAAAACGCCTTATCTCTCCTGTTTACGGCTTTTTTGTGGTGGTGAGGTTGCCTCCTTGCTTGCAATGTACCGTACTACATGTCCTCTGAAGGGGGTACTCGATGTCCCAATCTGTCTTAAAATTTATGCTAATTTCATTTTTACTACCTCTTAAGGACCAGGAATTGTCAATCACCCTCAGCATCCCTCTGGATACGCCACTGTCGTCTTTATCTCCCTTCTTTCCCTGTATTTTACTCATCATTCCACTGTCTCTATATCTCTCTTCTATTAACTGTAGGCCTATCTATATCTTTTATTAACATCATCATCATCATCATCATCATCATCATCATCATCATTAATACCATCCTCATCTTCGTCGTGCAGAAACTGCACAGGTATAATCACGATTAAATCAGTATTAAGTCGTCATTATCATTAACATTGTCGTCAACATCACATTACCAACACACCACTATCACCAACACTACCACCATAACTATCACGGCCAGGGCGGATCCAGGATCCACCGAAAGGGGGCGTTTCCATGTCCGGGTGGGCGTAGTTGTCAGTTTTGTTTTGACGAGCAAAAAAAGGTTATTTCACCATTTTGGTGCTCTGGAACCCTTCTTTTGGCCAGTATTTTGGTTTTTTATGCTAGATTTGACCCGGCGCACCGAATATAAGGCCACTAGCTTACTACTTTTATCATCATCATAACCATCCTTCTTAGGCCTGTAATCTTCCTCCTAACACCTCATTCAATGGCACCATAGGTCACCTCTACATTACGTACGTGCGTCGTGCTAAGGAGATGTAATCCCACTTACGATTAATAAGCTGATTTAAAAATGATTGCAACATCTGCAATTACTTGTCCCATAATCCTCGTGTATGGAACGATATGGGATTAATGGTCATTGTAAAATCATTGACGAGTATTTTAATCGAGCCATTTAAATTCCACACATATCAAATTATGAATGGGTTAAACTTGTTTGTGGATGGGTCTGAGCATAGTCTCAAGATGTTGAACGGACCACTGTTAATTGAAAAGGGAATTGTGATGCGGTAGAAAATGTAGGGTATTTATTAATCGCAACAATAATATTTAATGAAAAAATACTGTATCATATTTCTGCTAATCAATCACTTATTAGGGCATAGATACTAGTAAATATAAATTAATTAAATGAATTGATTACTCAAATTAAATCGACTGGTTGATCAATCAATACTTAAATCGATCAATCACAGTTATAATTATAAATACAGTTGAACCTTCCGTAAGTGGAAACCCTCGGGTCCGAGAAAAGAGTCCGCTTACGGGAGGTGTCCGCTTACGAGAAATTCCGCCGGTAGAGTGTCAAAGTTGTAAAATTATGTATACGTCCTTATTTCTCATATTTCACGGCTTTCTCAGCACAAATGGCCTCTAAAACGTCTAGGCACCGTTTCCTGTATTTTATTAGATATTTTCTTAGCATTTTTAAGATTGGTTCAGCAATATGATTCAATCCATTACAATTTTTAAAGAGAAATTTGTATTCGTTATACAGAAAAATCACTAAATTTTCATAGATGTCCGCTTATGGGAGGTAAATTTACATACAAAAAATCCAAATTTTAAGACAAAAAGTGTCCGCGTCCGCTTACGGGAGGTGTCCGCTTACGAGAGGTACCAAATGCACTGATTAGATAGGAAGAACAAACGGGTCTTTGAATGTCCGTTATGGGAGATGTCCGCTTACGAGAGGTGTCCGCACAGGGAGGTTCAATTGTAATAATGCTGTGCATAACGTACAGACAGGCCTACAAACTCTATGTATTTGACATTGGTGGCGCGATTTACTTTTCATTATCCACAGGGATTTCACAGAAGGGCATGAACGCTCGTGTCACAAGTATGTTAAACCTTTATCCCCAAGATCTCTATATAGATTTATGATAAAATGGTAATTACACTTTGTGATTTTACTTAGTGAATTTAAGAAATGTAAGTTTAAAACTTATTTTAAGAATAGGAATGTGGGTTTGTCTTCGCTTTCATGGAATAGTACAAAACAGGCGAGTGTTGCAAACGTTAAAATTATCTTGTTTTAATAAAAATAATAGAACTCATACCATTATCAATATTTTGTGTACTTGTCATCATAGTATCTTCAACCCTATCAAGATTCGTCAAGTTTAAAAGCCTTAAAGTTGCTCTAAGGAACTTTGCTACTATGTTATTGATTTTGAATTTGAAATAAACTTACTATAGGTCTAGGCCCTCTGGTGATTTAGGTTGCATCTCCATGGGGGATAAGACAACGCAGGCAAGGGTAAAACCATATCGATTGTCTTTTTTATACAACAATTATGCCATTTTACCTTTCTAGACCAGACCCTAGTGGATCTTTTATTAATCTGTTATGACTAAAAAAGATATCGTCAAGCTACTGTAATACTGTACATAACTTTTCAATTATCCAGTTAACCGATTATTCAGTGGACACCACATGGATGGGGAAAGGACAACACAGGCAAGGGTACAAGGATATAGATTGTCTTGTTTATACAACACCTATGTATTCTTACCTTGTTTGGACCAGTATTTTTATATCTTATTACATCAAGATATCTTCAAGCTACTTGGTTGCTATTCAGCAACTGATGTTTCACCTTACACCCCATGGGATATAGCACAGCTCATGTAAGGGTTAAAATCTTTATGATTGTGTTGTTTTATCTTTAATTACCAAACAAAAACATAACATAGCAAAGAAAAATAACGGATTTGGAACTTTTAATGAAATTATACTACTTTAGGAGAACTTTATCTTGTTGATAATTATAAAATCGTTTGAGAGACCGACACAACTTAAAACGGTTTGTATTTGAGATCAGAATTCCATTCAAATTCTCCTCAATTTAAAACTTGTTTTGTTCAAAGTGATGTTAATGCTCTCGGGTCAAGTGGTATCAAAGAATACAGTAAAACTTGTAAAAATAAATACAGCTTCGTTTATCTATTTAATATCTGGTTCATAAAACACTGGTATTCGGACGCGTTTGATATTATAGCAGTTGTGCGTAAAATTTAGTTTTGCGGCAGATGGGGCCCATCAGCTGTTGCCTTCCTATGCGTCTGCGATGCGTCGACGCTGTGTACAATGTTGGAACTCAAAATTATATTACGTTAACTTATCCCAAAACGGTATAACTTTCTTATCATACCAAAGATATATATCATACCTATGCTTTGAAACAGAGGCGGCGCTACGAGGGAACTCCATCCCCCCCCCCCCCTGTGGGGGATCATTTGCCCTTCCGTCGGGAAGATATTTAAGATTTCGTCGGGGGCTTTTTTGTAGGTCCAGTCGAGCCCCCAATTTACCAAACCGTAAATCTAAATTTACCAAACGGTTTTTTTTTCTTTTTTTAGCTTGTCAAATTCAAAACCGAAGACACGCCCACCTCAAATTCTCCCTACCTGTTGGGGGTTCCCTCCCTGTCGGGGCCAATGCCCTGCCGTTGGGGAATTCCTGGCGCCGCCTCTGCTTTGAAATGGAAGGGTTTTTATTCCTAAAAAACGGATCGACGGCATATCCAGGGGCAGTTTATGGTGTCTCTTGATACTCTCTGTTGTAGAAGTAGGCCTACATATGTTTTTTTTTTCTTTTTTGTTGTTTTCCAAAACAAAAGATAGGTCTATGGACCACATGTGCAAGTATCAGTGATTGATCGCCAGTGACAATTATTTAGTCCTAAAGACACCATCTGTGTTTTAGCTGTATATGATATATAGAAAATACGCACATATTGAGGTTAATTAAAAAGAGGGACAGTTAAATTACAATTTAACTGTTCCCTGGTTATACTAAGCATTGCTCTGTACATTACCAAGTATTCTCAGCTTAAGGGGACATCTAAGAAGGGGAGGGTTCCGAACCCCCGGAACCCACTAACGGACATGCTGATCATAAGAATTCTCATAGTGAGACATCTTCAATCACAAACATCATTTAATAGGTTAGTAAGACCTATTAGCAATTTATTTTGACGGTGAATGGTTACTATAGATTTAAATTTAATGACACGGAGAATATTTATCGTTTTCAGGTCAAACGAAAATTAGTCGTCACAAGTACCACCCATCAAAATCCCCTGGGTGTCAGAGAACTCGAATGAATATCACTATTAATTATTGGATTTCCGAATTCCTTCATCGCTTCACTGGAAACGATATAACAAAGACATAAACAATTCGAGATACTAGTTAGGATCTTTTGGTAATTATGGAAGGTAATGGCCGCCAAAAATACAAAACTAATAGGCCTGCATATGCTACAAACAGGGACCTCCCTGGTATAATCTCAATACTATAAACTATATTTTAATTTTAGATAACGTTATGGAAGACAATCGCCGCCAAAAATATAAAACAAAACAAAAGCAAGCCTTTGTGAAAGTAGGAAATGAATACGTTGTTCGTTTGTGCACTTTAGTCCTGATTTTGTGAGTGTTCATTGTTCGTTTTATTTTATATTTTTGGCGGCGATTCCCTTCCATAGAACTTTATCTGGCTAAAAATCAACTTTTATATCCATTAAAATATTAAAAATAACTGAGGTTTAAAATATGTCAAGGAATGCACGGTTGTTTGGTTATTTTAGATCAACTTACCTGTTTAACGTGTGTATTTTTATCGGCTAAAACCCGTAATGACTATGGAAATCTCATAGTAAATAAACATACATTAAACGAAGCCGTTTTTAATGTAAAAGTTGTTATCCTATGTTAAAGTTCAACCGCTTGAGTTTGTCTGCGGTAAGTGTTTTAAATCTCTCGATGTACAGTAACACTTCATGTATTAAAAGTTGTCTGGTATTAATTAATAAATCAAGTTCAACATACGCACATGTGCTCGCCATACTTTTTGGTTAAATTAATACGATATATCATACTCCCCGCTACATGTGCTGAGCCAATTACCGTAACCACAAAATGTTTAGAATAACCTTGTTCACTCCAAATTATCAAACAATTACTTTTGCCAGATATAATAATCGTGAAAAGGTACTTCGTTCAGTGTCGTATCGGGGAGGGGGCGATTAGGGTGTTCAGGATGATCTGATCAGGAATTCTAGCTGGTGATGTGGAAATATTGAATCATGTCACGATGGCGTATATCTCATAGCTTAGACAATGTATTATACTTCCTTACTTAAAGTTGATTAGTGGACCTTTCATTCCTGATGATGACATGCTTTATGTTGAAATATTAGTGAGGTTTCGCAAATTTACGAATTAGGAAAACGAAAACGGATACGTCATACTTCCATTTTTGAAAGTTGCTAAATGTGTTTAAAAAATATATCAATTTTTTACCTATAAATTTTTGATGATCGGCGTAAAATACTGACCAACTGTGGTAGATATCCAAGGTGTTCAATTCAAACAAAAATGTATGACGTATCCGTTTTCGTTTTTGTATTTCGTAAGCTGCGAAACCTCACTATTGAATCCTGTCACGATGGCGTGTATCACATTTCTTGGAAAATGTAGGCCTATTATACTTTCTTACTTAAAGTTGATTAGTGGACCTTTCCGATTTAAGAAATATTAGGGAGATTTTACAAATTCACGAAATACGAAAACGAAAACGGATACCGGTACGTCATAAATTATGGTGAAGTTTTAATGGAACACCTTGAATATCTGTCACAGTTGGACAGTAGGCCTATTTTACGACGATCATCAAAAAATCGATAGAAAATTTGATTTTTTTTAAACAAATTGAGCAATAATAAAAAATGGGAGTGTGACGTATCCGTTTTCGTTATCGTATTTCGTAAATTTTCGAAACCTCACTATTATGTGCATTTTGATTTTACTAATTTAAGCCTAGGATTAGTATTGCTAAGAAATAAAAACAAATGTTTACCTTTTCTCCTGCATGGTATGAACTAACACGTTCTCTTGCTGTTGGTCCGCCGCTTGAGGCGGCTGGAGAAGACGTTGCAGTCGGCGACACTGCCTCAGTGCTGTATCGACGAAATCGACTACCCCTACTCTCGCCCGTTGGTGAGGTTGCCGAATCGACGGAATCACTTCTGTCTCTGTCACGTTCGGTAAACCGATCCCTTGCCGTCCGAACATCCGAAGAGTAACGGTCGTAGTCTCGGCCATAATCGCCCCCTGTCGGAGATGTGGCCGAAGAAGTTCCGTAACGGTCGCTGAAGGACGAACCTGTCGGAGATATTTATATGTAAATAAACGTCGACGATTTAAACAAACTTAATGACACCCAAAACAGATGGTTAGAAATCTGGCACGTCTCCCTTCCAAAGATCGTTAGCTATTAGTAGCAGGCACGAATCCAAGGGGGCAATATTTTTTCACACTTTGGACCTCTAAAAGTGCACCAGTATCTGTAGAGAATTTTTTCCGGGCCCTAGGTGTTTGTCCAAACTGACTGACTGAGCCCCCATCTTTTGAGCCCGCTGGATCCGCCCCTGGATAGGTCTACCAAAAAGACCCTTTAATAATGATGTCTCTGGATTAGGGGTTTGATTGCTTCTTGTCAAAAATAAAGGTGTCTGCAGGGGTGGTTCAAGGGTACAGCTTTAATAGTGGCCAGTACCTTATCGGCCCAATTTTTGGCAGTCCGAATCACCTGTGTCGTAGTTCAACCAGTACTTTTTTTTCATTAAATGCCACTAAATTTTCCTGAACTCTATTAGACCCAGCGGCCACTTTATAGGCGGCCCACAACCATGTTGTGGGTTGTCACGGAAGCTCGTGAAACCCCCTGGATTCGCAACTGGTCTGATAGTGGTATTTCTATAGAATGGTAGATTATAGGCTATTATAGACGCATTGCTGTTTAAATCATACCTGTAATTATCAGGGGCGGATCCAGGATCCGACGAAAGGTCGGGTGGGGGGGAGCTTCTCCAGGTCCGGGTGGGCGTGGTTGTCGGTTCGATTTTGACAAGCAAATAAAAGAGGGGTGGGGTTGCCATTCTGTCTTCCGAATTTTATGTTTGCTTTCGGGGTCAATTTTATACCCGGCGCTCTCATAAGGGGAGCGCAACTAAGTTTTGTCGATAATAGGGGGCGCGCCGGCTACGCCCCTCCCCCACTCTCCAAATCCGCGTCTGATTATAATTTTGTGGTGTATGACACAAATTGTATCTTCTGGATTATTATTGGAAATCTGTAATGTCAAAACGGCTATAAACTCGCAACAGCAGCTTGTTTCTGATATAGGTCTATATATAATTAGAAAACAAGCTAACTGTAAGTATATAGGCTCCCAGCAAACAATATAACGTTATAAGAACGTTATATAACGTTATATTTTGGTGTTAAAAACGTTATTTTGTAGAACCATAAGTACGTACTTGTAACCAAATTTCACAACATCTAACGTAATTATAACGTTTGAACACTCATGTAACGTTTGTAAAACGTTTTACAAACGTTATTTTGCCACATACCACATCATAACGTTCACGAACGTCATAAGAACGTTTTGTGTTTGCTGGGCTAACTGACCTACTTGACAAGCCCTTTCACAAGATAAATGCCGAATACACTTGTATCTTTGTTATAAAATAATTACATATTTAGAATCTACAACAAAAATGAAACTGTTTTGTTTGTTGCCGTGCTGCGATCAAGCGTGCACTTTTAATCGTAAGGTATGTAATATTGCTGAGGAACGTGCCCATTGAGATGGTTAAAATACAAATGTTTACAATTTGATGTGTCGTTGGCATGGCTATGATGAACCTTGTCAGGCCCGTAGTTGGGGATTTATAATTTTGGCAAACATATTTTACTTTTTCGGAACTACCCCTCCTCTACATGTTTTTGAAATATAAACGTCAAATTTTGCATAGGCCTACATACTGTAGGTCTAAAGATTTTACAACCAAATAATACTATAAAGTTATTTTAGACCTCAACCAAAAAATTTTGCTTAAGTTCATAACAGCAAAGACCGTCATGACTGCACAAAACCCGTTTTACAAACCTGAGATACCGTAGGCCTATGATAACAACCCACTGAGAATCACAAAATAATACTGGTATGTCAATATGAATAACCATATACAGTACTGAAAATGTTGTGAATAGGCCTAGTGGCGCTGTAGTTTGGTGGTTAGCATGCTTGCCTTCCAATCCCGAGGTCCTGGGTACGAATCTGGCTGGAGACGTTAGGTTGGTTTCCATGACTTAACTACGCCACTCCCCATGGCCAAGCCTCATAATGAGACTTGGTTTAGAAAACATGACGTAGATCTCATCCTGTAAGTGGCGAGAAAACTGTTGAATGTGACGCGAAATTTAAAAAAAAAATAAAAGGTAAGGTTTGAATTAATCATCCGCCCCCCCCCCCCCCCCAGCCATGGGTGATTATGAGTCTGCGTTCCTTTTTCCTAAAGCAAACTCTGTACTCGTATTGTCCACTTTATCAAAACATTTCTATCATTAAATTTGCCTTTATATATACATGATAGCCTAATATTGATAATAAACTTTTCGTTTAAAAGAAAGATGTAGCAATTAGAGCGCAACTCCGGGATTAAAATTTCTATGGATAAATCTATAAAATATTTAGATGTGACCTAAAAGACAAAATTTCACATTTGGACAATGATATGCCGCAAAACACAATGCAAAATTAGTTCCAAATCAAAAGTGGGTCTACTACTCAAATTACACAGTGTTAAAAAATAGAAAAATTAGAGATTTTGAAGGGTTGTGCTTGAAAACCAAAATCACATTACCAATAAAACTCACATAAATCAACCAAATTCACAATAGAACAGGTAATTGTTAATGTGATTTTTTATACGGTTTTCAAACACAACCCTTTCAAAATCTGTAATTTTCCTATTCTTTAGCATTGTGTACTACGAGTAGTAGACCCACTTTTTGATTTAAGACCTAGTTTGGAAAGTGTTTTTCTTTATTATCCCATTGTCCAAATGTGAAATTTTGCCAGTTAGATCACAAATAACTTTACTATAGATGTATCTATTGAAATGTTAATCCTGGAGTTCCTTTTTAAAACATGCCTATATATGTCGCGAACCTCCTTCTTCGCGTTTGACTTAACACAACATGCAAGGAAGGATGAAACGTTAACATTTGTATTTTAAGGCATTGGAGAAGGGGGATACAAGCCGAGCCTGACTAATCCAAGCTGAGCTCATAGCGGGTACTAAGAATAGCTTGATCCATTTAACATTGGAAAGGGGTCATAAATTGAGTCGGTCTACAATTAGGCTATCAAAACTAGGCTACTAACAGGGCATGATACCTTTAAGCGGAAATCCAGACGGATACATTCTAATGAAACAGCCTTCATTAATTACTAAGTACATAAATTGGCCTGCAGAAATTAAAATAGTCTAGGTCTATGTCACTCATATGATTAATATAACTAACATGATATTATAATATTAAAAAGTTTCAAATAAGATAGTTTTTAATAGTTAGTTTTTATTGGAAATCTACTTTTTCCAAGTGACACTTTCCAAAATGATCTGATGCGTCCAAAATAACAAATGAGGCTAGTTAAATCACACATCCTAAAACGAAATAGGCCTAATAAACCGAAATAAATGAAGAAGAAAGGCCTAATGCATTGGAATGGTCATGTATTAATTTTAACGCGATATATTGTTATTAGTAATCCTAGACCAAGGATAAAAGCATAAGATCAGAAGAATAATTAGTGAGTCAAGATCATATCTACATTTGGGTTACGGGTATGTATTAACAATTATTAAACTACAGTAGGTAATTACCGCAATTACCTATCCGCTCCATATTAGGGATCGTGACATCAGAGAAAACGTCACGTCTTGACCAAGAAGATCTCCCGCGTTTGTGTGTCGTGTATGCTTATTCTACGCTAAAATAAGCCTACAGTTGAACTTTTCATTTACGAACTTCTCATTTACAAACCTTCTTTTTCACAAACACTTTTCAGACAATGAAGCCATTAAAATGATGGCTGATGATGTAACTATACAATAATTTAACGCTGGTAATTCTTTTGTTAGTGTATTTTTTTCCTGGTAATTAATTCAAATAGCATAATTTTACAATCATGTAACGAAAATAAACACCAACAATAATTGTAGGCCTAAGCCCTATTTTGTCTGTTTTCATGTTCTCATTTACAAACTTTCTCATTTACAAACACCTTCCAGATTGAGGGGTATGTACATGAGAAGGTCAACTGTACATCCTTACGTAACTTTAGTACTGAAAATAGGTTTATTACAATTCAACTGGTATTCTTAAATAGTAAATAGGGTTTATCAACTGTCATTCTTACCACTTCCCAATCTTGATGAGGCCTCACGCCTTCCTGGGGTACCACCCCATTGAGACCTGTAGCCACCGTTCATTCTACTCGAACTCATTGTGCAAACAAATCCACTTCACAGACAGATCAACGATAAATAATAATCCAAAAGCAAAATTCCAGATTTGTTAAATCCTTATCGATGGTTTAACCAGCTTTAACTCCACTTGGTGAAGAAAATAATCCAACTGCATATGACGAGTTTGATAGTCTGCCGATGATGACGAACTCGCTGCGGGCGATCTTAACAGCACGTCAAAGCTTTTCTACTGACTCACAAATAGCAACTAAATTTTTTCTAAGTATCAAACTCTTAAAAACCTGTGGTTTATCGGTGTAGATATCAAGTGCAAGAACAATCAATCCCATACACTCTATGAATAGATCCGTTTCGTGTCACTTAATTCAATCCAACTCATAATTAAAATATCTGTAGTTATTCACTGGATTTGTAAAGTCCTGGCGTTTATATTCAATTCGGGATTAGCCCATGCACGAGCAAGTTTACACACATAGATGCATTCATGTCAAAGCCTGGCAGATGAAGACTAAATTACTGATCAATTCGAGTATGAAGAAATAATCAGATTAAATCACAACTGAAACAGTGAATATTGTGAAGACTAAAGGCGTTAATGATATATTGAGGCAAGAGGAACGAACGCCTAATTGATTTGACGGAGCCCGTGACGTCATCAGGTCGAAGGTCTGTGCTACTGTGTATATTAAAACTTTAGAAGTTTTAGAAAGTTTGTTTGTTGGTGAACTATAATCGAAAGGGAAGTTAGTGTGCTGAATGAAAATGAGTCACTTTTTACATGGATATTGATGTTTTCCTTCTTGGACGGACTTCATAATATCTCACGTTTTGGATTAAATAAATTGATGCCAATTTAGGTCAAATATAGGGCAAATCAAAATATAGACCTGTTTGATTTCTGAGGTTGTAATTTCGAGCGATGCATCTATGCTCACATACAGCTTTTTAAAGTTTGTGACTTTTGTTCAATCGCTATTATTTTTTAAACATTTTGACAACACTTCATTTGTATTAATATTAAAAATATTATGTTTTATCCAGGAACAAGTGCAGACAACATCACCCCCACCCCCTCCCACCGTCGGCACGGGCTGGGCTTTTGCAGACTGCCAGAATCCATCTCCATAGCCAATTTTGATCATGGGCCCAAGAAAATGCTTCTTTCGCAGCTTTTAATAAATCCACGTCAGTATTTAGATCTAAATTTAATATTAGTTTAATAATTTTTACTGATGTTAAAGTTTATAGAAACAATTGAAATGTTCAGATATCTCTACTTTAACAAAGCAGTAAATTCAACTGGTGTACTCAGTCAATGACGGCCAGGTTTACACTAACAAGATACGACTATTACCAAGTAACAACCAGAAGTATAAATTGTTACACAAGGAACATTACCGCGTTTGATAGGCCTAAATTGTTTTTACAACCCATAATGCATAGTCCGGTTAGGTTTCAAAATTTCAAATTCTTGGTTTTGTATTACATTTACAATATATTATATTCTTTTCTTTTTAAAATAAAATACAATGCAAACAAATAAATGAGGGGCGATTAGCCCAAAGAATAAAGGCCTGTGACTGGCTGCCTAGAAATGAAAACAGGCAAAGAAATAAAAAAAAATACTAACGGCAGTTAATCTTTACAAAACAATACAAAAAATACATAAAATCCGATTGCAAATATTAGCATTATGAGATTCATTACTATGTAAAGATAATAAGTATGTGTTGTTTTCTTGAGAGTTTTTGTACCGTTAAATTACCTTAGACGAAATAAAATATATCGTATTGCATCGACATTACTTTAATGGGTTTTCTTTACCATTTAATCTCGTTTCTTTCTTATGATCAACTTCATCCATGAGTTTCATTTCCTCTCTTATCTGTGGCTGTCTTCGCCAACATAGACTTAGGCCGTAATTAAATTTTCTAGTTTAACATTCACGATTAAAATATCCTGTGTGACAAGGGCGTTTCCATAAAAAAGTGTGCTCTTGCGTTCTTTGATTTTTCCTGACGAGCAAATTAAAAAAAAAGGTCAATTCCCCTATTTTGCTATTTTGGTGCTCTGGTGCCGTATTTTAGTCGTATTTTGGGTTTTTGTTGTAAGTCTTGGACCCGGCGCACCTAATATAAGGGGAGGGGGAAGCAACTACGTTTTGACGAGAATAAGGGGCCGCGCGCCGGTTGCCGGGTTAGAACCAGCAACCTCAAAAGAACGCTCTCAAACAAGACTTCAAGGCGTTCTTAGCCTACCTCATCAAATACTTAATAATATAAAGGCGAATAACAAATTATAAAAACAAGTCCTATTAATTACCTTTTATATTGATAGGTTTGCTCATGATATGCCTCCTTTATTCTGTTGGCCCTGAAGATTGCCGATTTACACCTCACTGAACCTGGTTCGCAATCAAATTGAAAATCTGCATGCAGTTTCACCTATAAATGATTACATAATTACACATGCGACAATTGTATTATCTGTGAAATTAACGTCGGTTTATTTTAGGAAATAACCAATAAAACATAATTATAGAGGTGTACAGTATTGTCTAGTTTTTCCATTTGACGTTTGCAATTATTAAGACATAAACGATTTATTATCATACATCGAATCTGGTATGATGTGTCCCTATTATCACCAAAACCGACAGCATTGGTGTGTCTTTCGTTAGTGATCGAGAGAATCGTATGGTTGGATCTCATCAAGAGTCATCAGCTTTACAGCGTGTCTTCTCAGAAACAAAACCCGACACAACATTGTACATTACGTGTCTTTCTTGTTCTTATTTATCGATACTGGATAGTGCGTTCCTTGTTGTCACTAAACGACAACATCACGGCTGTAGCCCCGTCGGGGATCTTTCCCCACCCCTCCCACCCCCGTCTTGGGGAGATTGAAGGTTTCGCCGGGGACGACCATGTTTGTAGGGTATTTTCAAGGACAAGCCGCAAACCATACAGAACGGCCTAAAAGTCACGTGAGATTGTTTTTTGTTTGTTTTTTTTTTTTTGACAAATTGAAAACCGGGAACACGCCCACCTCAACCTACTCCAACCTGTCGGGGGGTGCCCTGTCTGTCGGGGGTTTTACCCTGCCGTTGGAGAAATCCTGGCGCCGCCATTTCAAGCGGCGTCAACTTTGTATGGTCTCGGAATCAGCAATCGACATACGATTATCAGAGGCGGATCCAGGATTCATCTAAGCGGGGAGTGGGAAACGCATTGTTTCCAATTGGGGTGACATCGTTCCCCATTTTAACTTTGAGAAGCAATAAAAAGTAATTTGCCTTTTTTACATGTTTTTTACATGTTTTTACATGTTTTTCCTGTTTTTTTACATATTTTACAAGCAATAAAAAGTAATTTTTCTTGTTTTACATGTTTTTACATGTTTTTTACATGTTTTTGCGCCACTTTTTTCGATAATAGCGAGGTTTTGCAACTTTACGAAATATGAAAACGAAAACGGATACGTCATAAATTCTTGTAACGTTAGAGTACCTTGATTATTTGTTTCATGATTAGTATTTTAGAATCATCATCAACGATACGTAGGTAAAATTGAAAATTTGATATATTTTTTAACACATTTAGCAACTTTTAAAAATGTAAGTGTGACGTATCCGTTTTCTTAATCGTATTTCGTAAAGTTTCAAAACCTCGCTATTATACTTTTATAGCCAATTTTAAGAGGCGTGCCACGAAAAAAAAATGGTTTGGTCTAAAACTTGTCCGGCCGGACCAATTTTATTCGCAAAAACTGGTCCGGCAGGAGCACTTTTAGCGGCTAAAATTAGTCCTCGAGTTCTTACTAATCGACAACATGGGGGTGGTATGTCTTTCGTTCTGACTGATCAACCTCATTGGATGAAAAGTTCCTTCGTTCTTACTGGTCGACGACATTGGATAGTAGTTCCTTGTCCTTACTGAACAACTGTGGATGGTACCTGATCGACAGCATTGGATGCTTAGGTCTGTCCCTCTAATTGACAGGCGCGGATCCAAAGAGGGCGCAGAGGGGCGCCCCCACCCTATTATTGACAAAACGTAGTTGTTCCCCCTCCCCTTTAGGTGCGCCGGGTTCAAAATTTGCAAGAAAAACCTAAAATACGGCCAATACAGGGTACCAGAGCACCAAAATGGGGAAATAACCTTTTTTATTGGTCGTCAGGAAAAACGTGACAACCACGCCCACCCGGACTGGAAAAGTGCGTC